>JAECUM010009761.1:0-51109 GCA_016617855.1 Megalonaias nervosa | reverse complement strand
GTTCGTTCTTGTGGTTCTTCTTTTTTGTCATAGGAGTTTTTCGTGCTCGTGTTGTCAGCATTGTTATAATTATCGACCAGATAAAATTTAGATTTTATAGCGGCCCCTGTTACAGCAACTGTGTTATTCCGTCACCGGTGACTCCGTCTCCGGATACAGAGTTTTTGTCGCTCCTGATATTGCACCTGACGCTGACACTAATCCTAAAGTTAATAGCACAGGTAATATCATTGGCAAAAGTGTTCGTGCTAAAGTAGCTATCGTTGTTACGATTGATCCGCCAATTGATCCGCCCTTTCGATCTGGCAAATGCTGTTATTGTGCCACTGACAGATCGAGTATAAACTGCTTACCTTTAACAATTTGGATATCTGGAGTTGTGTAAGAAGTAATTTTGTTGGAACGCGAAGTGTTTTGAAATCTATTTTTAATGAAACCACTTTCTGTTTAGCTAACGCTCGTGATAGTTTTTGTATTTGCCCCTGCGACAGGTTAATCTCATGCAAAATATATTTCATTACGGATTTTGACAGATAAAATATTTGTTAACACTACACCTGTACAGTCATTCTACCTTTGACGACGTCAAGTGTTATGTATCTGTCAGATATTACAACAGCATAAGCATAATATATGTTATCTGGACCAGCGGGAGCTACTCCCGACGTTTATGTTACTTCGATGTCAGCTGTTGATCCAATAGCTCGTTCGCTGTGTTTACTAACATAAAAATGAAATATCTGGTAAAGAGATCGAAACTCTTCTACAGATATTTGAGGTCTAGTATCAGCGTCCTGATATTTCTGCATCGCCTCCATCAGATACATATAAGCTCTATAAGCTATATAAGACACGTTTCTTATTTCATTACTTCCGAAGCTATATTCGATCGCTCGTTCAGGATATTGCTTAGAGTTTATTCTAACAAATATTCGTCTTACGTAAACGTTATCAAAAATCGATTTGTTTTGTTGTTGATTATTACGTTTAGTTTGCTTCTGAAACACGATAAATATATGACGCGGTAATTGCTCGCTTGGCGCTGTTGTTCTCCGTCGTGTGTTATCAGTTGTGTTTGGTACATCTTTTTGATAAACCTTACGCTGTTCAAAATATATTTTTCTGATGTACGCGGTTAACATTGTCTCAAATTTTATTAGTTTCGGGATGGATATAAATCCATAACGCCAATCGTGAAATCACAAACTGGCAATCAGTAATACTAGCAGGTCTCATAAGACAATCGTTATTATCAGCTCGGTGAAGTATAAGGGTGTGTTTTATACCACAAAAATTTTTATTATGGTCCCGGCAAAATCCAAATATTTTAACGGAAGCATCATGCAGTTTGACGTGACTGAGCTGTGTAATTTCGTCGTTTAACAAAACCATCGTTGTACTCTCGTAGATTGATCACAGGAATAATACTCTGAGCTTTTGCTAGCAACGCAGCTGTATCAGCTGCAGCAGCTGGTGGATCAATTCCGATTGCATTACAAAGGGCTATCAGAGCATTTCTCACATTTACTATTACACTATCAGCTGCTGCAATCGTTCCATATTGATTATGAAGCCTGCTAAAAAGTTATTTATGTTAGTATTTCCTAATGATGTATCCTTGACCCACATCATATTAGTCGCAACAGATCTCGAGTAATTATCGCTGAACGATACAATGTTAAGAATAGTACTTGCTATCGGCAAGTGCATAGAAATGTCTTCGACTGTTTGATTGGCGAGTTGATACCTGGCACTTTTGAACAAGCTCCAGCCGTTGTTTACTAATGTAATATTTGCACCAGCACCTATATCACCATCCTCATCTGTCCTTATAATACTTCGTACTTCAAGTACGGCTTTGTGCGGCAGCAAATATACATCTTCATCTCGTGTATTAAATGTTCCGATGCCCATATTGTTAGGCTCATTAGAGTTCTCGTCAAGATATTCAATATACTTGAACTGCGTTGCAGAATCGTCTAAGGTTATCTCATCGGCAAGGTCAATATAATTTTTTATAGACATTTTATTGCAATCGTCAGACAAAATCGTGATTATTTTACAACCACTTAGAACGCAGCAACATGAAGCTGAGTGCTAGCACTCCGAGGTCTAGCTCGTGAAACTAGTTTCCTAACAATCTCTTCGCCAGCCGGAGACAACAATTTTTTGTCGTTGTTATCATCGCACGTGCTGTTTCTGATGATGGTGCTATTTAAGAAATAACATGTTTCATATCCGACCCACTTGGCACTCCACCTTTGATTTTGTCAGAGGTCTTTTGTCCGACAGCTGTTCTTGCTGCATATGCGGCTCCTGTTGCAGAAGCCTTTGACGCGTCTCACGCGATTGGTGCTACTTTGTGTGAGCTCTTCCAGGTATAGTTTTGATTATCTTTGAAAAGATAGTTCCCAAAAAACCACATACGATATTTTTGTGACAAATATTTCGTTGTTTCATCTTGTTTATACAAAATGTCTGATAACTTTGGCTGTGATTAGTTAACTATGGTCGGTTAACAGACTATGGTGAGCTAGCTCACTATGGTCAGCAACTGACTCGCTGATGTAATTAGTAAGTCACAATTTCGTTGTTGAGATCAGTCTGACGACTCGATTGATCAGTAAATGTCATTGTGATAGATGGTACTTGATTTTCAACATTGATCGGATAGTATATTATCAGTCTCGGATTGACTTGCATTAACGAACCCGGTGGAACATCAGGGCTAAACGAATAAATCGTTTGTCCTTGGGTGCCTTGTATGACCCAGTTGCAATTGAAAGGCTTATCAGGATTGTATTTACATCTGTGATGTTGACGGCTGACTCCCTGTCTTATGATATTGTCTCAGATGTGTCAGATCCGTATTGTTGTTTATTGAATCCAAGCAATGACCCGATTGTGTATGGGCTACTAACTTTAAAGATCGATAAACAATTTGTTTTAATCGTTATTCTTGCTCGTAGCATGTTGTAGTTCGAAATGATCTCAAAATTGATATACCACTACTGCCAGCATTTATAAGATATTTTATTGTTTTCTTGATATTTGTGACGTTGTAGGCGCCTTATGCTATCTTAACAGATTTCCACTCGATGACACCATTGGTTTTCAACCCGAACGTAAAATCGTCGTTGACGTTAGTTTTAACATTTCCCATAGAGTGCCAAACAGTATCAGATACTAATCGGATCTCATATTGTTTTGAGGACCAAAGATCAAGTTCAATAAAATGTTATAGAACACGGAAAGGTTTGCGCTGTTTGATGTTGTCTGAGATGAGTCAAGTAACAGTGTCATCAAAGACAATTTTATTTATTGTTCATATATAAAACTACGACACTTCTGAGTTAGCGTATTAAGTCGCTGTGTAACACATGATACTCGTCAGTCGTTAAAGATCCGTTTGATCTTAGATGATCAAGTATTTCAACCATTTCATTTTCTATTTCTGTGCTAGTGTTTCCAGCTTCTTTAAATGATATAAGCAGCATCAGTCGATCAATGATATCAGCTGCCGAGTTAAAGATCTTTAATCCCCCTACCGTGTTTTTTTTTTTTTTATCATATTCTATACTCTGCTGATCTTTTTTTCCATTTTATTTAACTCCTCATCTTCTATATCCTTCGCCATTGTTTGAAATTTTTTGCAGCTGTGAAACTTTTTCAGATCTTGAAACTCTATTAAAAACATCCAGATATATCTTAGCAATAACACATTTTTGGAATATTTCATTATATGTTTTAGCATCGTAAATTTCCGTTGCGGAATCTAAACCATTTCTAGCCTCTTCTGTTTTTTGTATTACATCATTCATTTTTTTTTCAAAAGAAACTTCTTCACTTTTAGTCCATAATCTTATTTTTCGTGTTTTTTCAAACTTGACATATCTTTTGTCAGACTCAAAGGCAAAATATTCCATAAAATCAATTTTTCTGTAGATGGTGTTTTTATAATTTTATATTATTCCTTTCTTGTATACTTCCTCAAGGATCTTTGGTTTTTCCCGTTGTTCTCTAATCTGATTGCTAAATAACACATCTTTTTTTCTCTCATTTTTGTGTAAAACCTCAGCTTGTCTTGCATCAGGATCACCAATTCGCTCAACAATATCCTCAGCAATTTTTTTTTTGTCCTTCTTCGAGTAGTCGTCGCAAACCGTTTTCTTTTAGTCTTTGTATATCTTCTGGTGGTACTTTATCAACACCGAGTTGTATGCCAATTACAGACTCGGTGATCGGTTTGAAGATTCTTACGGTTTCTTCTGCGGTTTGTTGTTGTCCAGCACGTTCTTGCTCAACTTTTTTCTTAAAAGCAGCTCTTGTTGCCACAAATTTCTTTAGCAAAATTTATCCGCTCCTTGTCCATTATTGTGAATAACACATTAATTTTATACTTCTTTACAGTCTAAGAACTTGCCGATTCCGCTTCGAAACATATGCTTCGTATCTCTGGCAAGTTTATTGAATAAGAAAAAACTGTGTTTTCCATGAGATGCCTCATGATACAGCTCAACAAATTTGTCTCTGGAAACGTCACCGCATTGTTCTCGTGATATGTTTTGCGCGTCAATATTGTCAAGTGCGTTAAACAATACAAAACAACCAGTATTTCTTCTGATAAAACGATCAACGTTATAAAAAGCTTGGGCAAGATGAATTGCATTACATCTTCTATTTCTTGACATTTCAGCATTGCTTAACGGGATGTCATCAAACACAATAATCTTATGTTCGTCCGAGTCTAGCTTGGCAAAAGGAACAAGATCTTTGGATGTCCTTATAACAAATATATCTTCGCCAACACCAAGTTCATTCTTTAGCTTTTCGTTGTACTCGTTCAGCAACTTATATTGTCCTGCTGAGGATTGATGGTATAAATATACACCTGATCGTAGTTGAATATGTCGTTGAGTAGCAAGTTCATTAGCAAGTTTGTTTTGCCAGATCAAGTACGTCCTACTATCAGGTAATGACAATCTGGTAACTCAAAATTGTGTTTATTTTTTATTACTCGATCGGTATCAAAGTTTATTATGCTCAACATATAACACGTGCACAAAATTTTGTCAGCAGCAATTACAATAACATGAGCTACTACACAAAATTTGGTACGTTAATCAGTAGTTCATCTGCTGAAACAACAGCAACTACAGCTACAGATGTTGATCTAACACATTATCTTAAGCGATCCGGTGACACAATGACTGGCAACCTTATCATGTCAGGACAACGAGTGCTAGATCTAGAAGCAACATATCCACCAATCAACCAAGATAACTCACAAACAGTAAGCTTTGCACAACATAATGCTGTCAGTAATGGTAAGTTATAATTGTCGGGTGGAAAGATGACTGGTAACTTAAGTATGTCAGGTCAGCGAGTGCTAGACCTTGAGACAACATATCCACTATCGACGTAGATAACTCACAAGCAGTAAGTTTTGCCCAACTTAATGCTGTCAGCAATAGTAGGTTGTCAATAATTGGTGGAAAGATGACAGGAATTATCAACATGAGTAAAAATAAGATTGTAAAATCCTGAGACTGAATACCCCCCCCCCCCAACATAAATAATTCACAGGCGGTAAGCTTTGCACAACTTAGCTCGGTAGATAATTCTAAGTTGTCATTATCTGGTGGGACGATGACTGGCGCGTTAGATATGGGATCGAATAAGATAACGTCATATAACGCAACTGCTGGATATGATATTACAAATAGATCTTATGTTGACCTGAGATCAATTACTGCAACAAACAATGCTATTGATACAGCAGGTCGAGCTGCTGATGCACTTTACGTTAAGCAAACCGGTGGTACAATTACAGATATGTTAAACATGGACTCGAATAAAATAACAACGACTTATAATCCGGTTGCGACATTTGATCTAAAAATAAATTTTATATTGACGCTGAAATAAGTGCAGCATCAGCAAGTGCAATTACTTCTGCAGATGCCAATTATCTTACAAAATCCGGTGGTACTGTAACAGGTGTGATCGATATGGTTGATAATAAGATAACTTCTACGTACTTGCCTGTATTTACATCCGATCTTACCAATAAACAATACGTGGATAGTGTTACCAAATCGCAAGCGATTGGTGGTAGTACAAAACGAGCTAAAAATTGTATCGGTCACATTCCACATCTCGCAGATGTTATGAGTAATCGTTGGGATTTTATTGCAAATGCATCAAGTTATTATTCGGAGAATAATCCAGGTTACGCGTTTGCTTTTAACAGCATTAATAGCGAGCCGGGTGGACCAGAGACGGAGAAAAATCAAACTTTTTGATCGATCAGGATTTCAAAAGAGTTTTATAATTTTATACTAAACCCGAAAATGGAGATCGAAATAGCTGATGTTGATCAGCTAGACCTAGAGAATGTGGAGGAGGCAAGAGCAATAAATATAATTGCTTGAATGAAAAAATTAACTTTACGTTCCCCCGGTTTATCTGAGAACAGCGACACTTTTGCCAGAGTTTCAGGAATGAGAGGCCCTCAACTGAAATACGCTATCAGAGACTTTGATATAATTAGCAAATACTGTCATGTAAACGACTGTAAGGAACGTCGGTTAAAAGTTGAAAAATATTTGATAAATACACTGATCGAGCTAAATAAAGAAAATGTTTTGACTATTGATAAATCTTACCTTGTAAAAACAAAATTTCATGGTGGTAAGAAACCAGAGCAAGAGCGACTAAAGAAGATTCACGACGAGCTTGACAAACTAGCTGAAACAAGGAAACACAAGTTTCTAAAAAAATCGTAAGCTCAAGGACACATTTGCTAAACATCTAGTATTTCGTGTACTCGTTATGGACTATTATGATAAAAAGACGCTGGTAGAAATAGTAGATAACAGTACTGACACTAACCTGCTAACAACAGCATATCTAGTTTTGATAGACTCTCTCACCGTCGATAGAGAAAAGTATGACGTATATTACATTAATGCTGCACTAAACGCAGTATCAGAAATTCAGTCTAGAACTGAATTATGTGATGATGTAGAACGAGATATATTTTATCAAGAGCTTGACGATATTACAACTGTCAAAAATATTATGGACGAAGATTATGAAATACATAATAGTTCTGAAAAATTGCATTAAAAATCTATACAAAAGAAGCTGGAAAGTTACTGACAGAAGTAAAATACAAAAATATCAAAGGGCTGATTGCCGGGTATCTAAATCTACCCGCCATAGATATAGGGCTAGCTGATATTCTCAGTCTTTTAAGTTTTGAAATAGCTTACGCATTTCTCAGGCAGCATCTGGTACTAAAAAATTGAAATTTAGTCAGTTATCTTATGTTGTTAGTTATATCGACGAAACAGAAGATATTTATCGTGATAGAGTTAATGATATTACTGAAATGCCAACACATTTTGACCCTCCATTTTCATCCTCAGTTTTAACAGATATCCGATATGATGATATCTCATCTGAAGTGTATGATAAGTACAGAGAGTTTCTTGCCGATCCTGTCAATAACAAATTTGTTGCTCTGACTGATAAGGTTTCAGCTGAAAATGCTTTTACTACGGCGATTGAAATAATTACAGAACCAATTTCATGATGACGAAAAAGAAATAATAGACATCAGTCATATTTCATCTGGTCTCCAAGACAAAGATAGAGACGAACTGATCAAATACTACAAATATTACCATAAAGAACTTTACTGTATCAGACTCGCCAGAAAATATTACAGCAGAATAATATGCGCGCTGAATTATATTACAATATTACTAACAACAGCTGGAATTGCTACAGCCGGCGGAACCGCAAACACACTATTGTTAATTGTGTCGGGTATAGGTATTGCCTTATCAACAATAAATTAAAAGATAGAGCCAAAATAAGAGAACAAAAATACTGCATGTAAAATGGCAATAGCAACTTATAATAAAATTCTTAATCAACTTCGAGCTTATCTCAGAGGTGAAAAGTTTATAATGTTAGATCTGATACAGGAACTGCGATTCAAAGACTATTTACTCGTTGATATGATACCAAATACAGTTGCGAAATATGAAAAACGATACTCAGTAAATTTTGTATGAAATCGCTCAAAAATAAGGATAGTAATATTTTATTTAAAACTAAGGAGCGTAAAAACTTTGTGTAAAATATATGTCACAGTACGAGCCACAATACTATAAAAATGGCAAAAGGGAGTACCTGAGGAATAGGTTGAATGACGTTGGATATCTCTCATCTTGGCTAATATTATATTTGTTTTTCCATTGTGCGTAGAAACGAAATTTTAGAGATTCAGACGGCTGTCCAGGCTGACTTTTGTAATTGTTGGATCGCTAAACACGAGAGGGTTTGCAATAAAATACACCCCCTAAGCAAACCCCCTCGAGGATTAAAGTTCGGAGGTGCCAGGCAAGTTACACCTGGAAATTAGATTTTTTATAATTTTAGAATTACCAGTACAAGTATATCACGTCTTTTCCAAATACCGGCAGGCGCTCCCCCAATTATGTAATAGCTTCTTCACTGAACGCAAGACAATATGTCTATCGCATTTTTCTGGAGTCGAACCCACAAAGTCGTTTCCACTAGTCGATTCCAACGTTTGTCCGTACGCCTTAACCACACGACTACCGAGCTCTTACTGATATACAGATGAAATTCAGACATAGCTATACGAAGAAGAAACTAATCTCCTTGGAACATCTGTTGTAATATATGCAATTATTGATTATTCTGTAAAAAATCAGCGAGTTATATTAATAGTGCATTAACAGCAGTCCGACAGGCGACATGTGGAAAATCCCTGCGAGTTATTAACAATGTATTGGAATTTTGTGTGAAGTTAGGTATAGTAATTTTGTGTGAAAATATCAGATATAAATCGCCAAAGATTTCAAGTAAAACCCGCAGTAGTAGACTATAATGGGTCGTTTTCCTGCCAAACTCTATTTTATATGACGACTATGATGATTTAATGTTAGGTCCTTGACAGATAACCAATAATGAAATAGATTTTGTTGCCTCAACAAAGTTGTTTTCGTAGTTGTTTAGACTAACTCGAGGGTGCTTTGGAGGGGGGATAATTATGTTGTCGTCAAGTTCAAAATAGTGGTTTGGGCCAGAACACCCCCTTTATAAGACTACTGTTATAAATGGAAGGGATCTTAATTTAAACCAGAAATGACTAAAACACTTCTTTGACTGGATCTATGAATAAATTTATGACTGGGTTTGGACAGTACTTGCTTTTTAGGCAAAACAATGAATGATGCAATCTGAAGCTGGTATAGCGTCATAGATGATATGAATTGCATCATGTTATTCCTAGAAGTCATGGATGATGCAATCATAACTAAGCTTACTTCACTCTGCTGAACAAATTGCCCTATATCAGCGCTAGGACTAATACAGTGTCGTGCTCTCTTATTTGTCAGTGTTCGTCTTTGCAAACGGTCACATCTCTGTTTAGTCAAAGTGAGCAGAGACGCCTCGTACTTGTGTGAACAATGCAGATAACTTCTGCTATGTTTGCGGAGAAGTGACTTTTGCATCACAAAAGCGCAGTATAACCACTATGGTTAAGAACGAAAATCGCCTTTCTCTTTGCTGCAAAATTGGAGATAAGGACAAGAGGCGGGCCCCAAGCATATACTGAAATACTTTCAAAAAACTTCATCAGTGGTTGAACAGGAAACGGGAATCAATGCCTTTTGCAGTGCCAAAGATTTGGAGAGAGCCAACAGATCATATAAGCAATTGTTATTTCTGCATGGTGCCTCCAGCTGGGAAAGGTGTGTTAAGAAGAAAAAGTGGACTGTGCATTACTCAAACATTCCATCAGCTATATACCAAGTATCCCACGGAGAAGGACTGTCGGTTCCTGATGCACCAGAATTATTCTCACTTGAGACAGACGAGGAAGAAGAAGAGGATGAAAGTTCTAGTCCTGAACCATCAATGTCACATGACCCATATTTTCTCCCATCGTCATCCTCTCAACCACACCTCCTGATACAAGGTGGACTGAATGACCTTGTTAGGGATTTGAAACTTGCCAGAGGCAAGGCAGAGCTGATGGGCTCCAGACTACAGCAGTGGAATCTCCTGGCAGGTGATGTTAGGGTTTATATGTTCCGTGACCGTCAAAAGGATCTTGTCCCATTCTTCTTCATGGAAGGTGATCTTGTAATGGCAGCCCTCAACATCGTTCATGATCCAGATGAGTGGAGACTGTTCACTGATTCATCGAAGACGAGTCTTAAATCTCTTTTGCTGCATAATGACAATGTTTTGCCATCAATTCCAGTTGGTCACGCAGTCCATAAAAAAGGAAACCTATGAAAATATGAAACAACTTTTGAGATACATAAACTACGACCAACATCAGTAGCCGCTTTGTGGCGAATTGAAGGTACTTTCTCTCTTGCTTGGTCTGCAGACTGGATACACAAAGTACTGCTGTTTCCTCTGCGAATGGGATAGTCGTGAGAGAGATTCACACTACATCAAGAGAGATTGGCCACTCCGACAGTCATTGGAGTCTGGGAGGAAAAGTGTTCAGCATCCACCACTTGTTGAATCAAGGAAGAGGTTTTTAACCACCCTTACCCATCAAGCTGGGTCTGGTGAAGAACTTTGTCAAGGCCATGGACAAAACCCAAGCAGCTTTCAAGTACCTCCGTGGAAACTTTCCAAGGTTCAGTGACGCTAAGATAAAGGAAGGTGTCTTTGTTGGTCCTCAGATTTGTGAACTTCTTCAAGATGATGCACTTGACCGTGCATTGCGTGGCAAGGTAAATACGGCATGGAAAGCCTTGCAGTCAGTAGCAAGAAATTGTATGGGAATCAACAAGGCAGACAACTACAGGGAGTTGGTGCAATACCTCGTCAAGGCATACAAAAGCCTTGGTTGCGGAGCAGTGAGCGCCGAGCACGGTGAGCGATTTCACCAGGACATTGCAACAATGGAGAAACAGTATCAGGGCAAATGGAGCCCATCAATGCTTGTAGACTTTTGCTGGACAGTGCCAAGAGATGCTTCATTTACTGAATACAAGAGACAAGCCAAGAAGCGCTGAGTAGACACTGAATAAGGACTAAACTATGTACTGATATATACATACTAGTTTTTTGCATTTTGTTTCATAATAAATTGTATTTATATAACCCTTTTGCTATTTTATGAAATGTTACATAAACAGGACAGGTGCAATATTGTCATGTAAAGCAACCATAAACACATGTAAAGACCTAAGTTTGCAATGTATGATTAAAACTCTACACAAAATACATAGAAGTAAAATGTAAAAATGTAAATATCTCGGAAACATTAACCAATCTGTTCTTTCAATGGTCGTATTTGAATTCAGCACATCAAAATCTATAATAAATAGCACATTTTATCTCTGTGCAGACGACTTCTGATTGTAGACTAGTGTAATTACAATTCCGAACTTTATGATCTCAAGACCTTGATATCAATTTGAGTTACTCTCTTTTTCAGCAAGAACTTAAACATAGATTTATATATCATGCAAAAATAAACAAGATGATATTTGTGGAGAAACTTTAACAGAAACAAACCTACAAGATAAAGAACTTCAAAGTAGTCTTTTATGTTGAATCAATCGGAAAATCATGGCACACAGTTGGTACTGTCAGAATTTGGTTCCCTGATTCTATACTTTGAAACAATCTAAGTAGAAATTTGCTGAGTGGAGATGTTGAGGGATAGCAGGCTACTGCATTAGTAGATCGTCGTCATCATCATCAGCAGCAACAGCTCCTTATCTTCTTTCTCTTCTTTTTCTTTCGCACGGTTCAAGATAAGACGGCATTTTCTGATTTTGCGGAGTACTTCTTATGATATTTGTTATGGGTCTGGTATTGCGGCAACGTACCATTCTAGCCAGTACCTTTCATTTTGAAAGCATTAGTATACAACTACTGAAATATGCAAGCGTATAGTGCGGAGTCTTAAAGTAAAGAAAGAATACTTTAGAAACTACTTTGTATTATCCTTTTTTATTTTGCGTATCAGAAGCATTTGGAATTCAAAGGGTTTTCCGAACTCAGTGACATGTCCTTGACTTCAGCACGTGGTTGAAATCTATAATTGACGCCGGAATGCGACACAAGCAAGTGTCTGTCAAGATCAAATCGACATTTTCGTGTGATCCCAAACATAAAACAAGGTATGTCGATAAATAAATCAAAACCGTAACATACTGCGGATTGCGAAAGATTACATCAGCCCGTCTCTTAAGAGTATTTAGCTTTACAAAGGGCGTGGTAAATGTCAGGAGCTCGTCTTCATCTCACATCCAATGAAATTCAAGCTTTAAACACGAGCTAGAATCAGGCGTAGAAATTAGCCAAGCATTGACGATAAGGTTATGTTTGTGTATAGACAGTCACTAGGGGGAATAAACGTCAAACAGCGTCATTTATTTCATGTAAAACTGCTCTGTCATACTATAATTAGCACAAAAATGTCGATTATTTTTAATATTTTCCCTCTGGATTTGAATTATAGTATGAACCAATTAACGACCCTTAACGAATCGATGTAAGCATGATAGCTCCCTTTGAAAACATTAAGTTACAATGTGTGAGCAGAGATGTGGAGACCAGAAAAGAAATCAGACTTTAACATCGCCAAACACTAAATTAACAACTTAACACGTCGTATCAATATCGATTATTGAGGAGTCTAAACTTCTTAATTTGAATGCATTTATTTGGTCAAAAAGTTCATAAATCAAGAAAATATGTCCAAGACAGTGTAATGAGGGGATAAAAAATATGCCCCAGACAGTGTGTGTGTGTGTGTGTGTGTGTGTGTGTGTGTGTGATTTGGATTTCTAACGTAGCTTTAACATTTTCATTTTTTCAGTCATATTGCTATGATGTCTGCAGTGTGGCAGTTTATAGTAATGTCTAGCACTGGGGCATCATGCCGCAGACATGTAGCATGATGTCCCACCTAGTCACATTATCCTGACACCAGGCCGACCAGTCCTAACACTGACCTCTTAATGCTGAGCGCCAAGCGAGGCAGCTGTTAGTACCATTTTTTTTCAAGTCTTTGGTATGACTCGGCCGGGGATCGAACCCAGGACCTCCCGCATCCGAAGCAGACGCTCTAACCACTAGGCCACCGGAAGCGGTCGACAGTGTAATGAGGGGATAGAAAATATACCCAAGAAAGTGTAATGAGGGGATAGAAAATATGCCCCGGACGGTGTAATGAGGGGATAGAAAATATACCCAAGACATCGTAATGAGGGAATACAAAATATGTTTCACACAGTGTCATGAGGGGATAGAAAATATGCCTCAGACAGTATAATGATGGGATAGAACATATGTCCCAAACAGTGTAATGAGGGGATAAAAAATATGCCCCAGACAGTGTAATGAGGGGATAGAAAATATGCTCCAGACAGTGTAATGAGGGGATAGGAGATAGGTCTCAATGTCATGAAGGGATAGGAAATATGCCTCAGTGTAATGAGGGGATAGGAAATATGCCCCAGACGGTAAAATGAGGCTGTAGATAATATGCCTCAGTGTAATGAGGAGATAGAAAATATGCCCCACACAGTGTAATGAGGAGATAGGAGATAGGTCTCAATGTCATGAAGGGATAGGAAATATGCCTCAGTTTAATGAGGTGATAGAACGCATGCCCCAGACAGTGTAATTAGGGTATATAAAATATGCTTCAGTGTAATGAGGGGGTAGAAAATATGCCCCAGACAGTGTAATGAGAGGATAGAAAATATGCCATAGACAGTGTAATGAGGGGATAGAAAATATGCCCCAGACAGTGTAATGAGAGGATAGAAAATATTCCTCAGACAGTGTAATGAGGGGATAGAGGGGCACTAAAGAAGTGGACGGCAACGTTTTTGCCTGCATCGACGACAAACTTACCAGGGTAGAGATTTCAACCTCTTAACTAAAGTCAAATCACTTTCATTTGTTTCTTCTATATTTTTATTTCATCGTCATATTACCTAATATCCCTTTATAATGTCGTCAATTTGAACTTTATTTACTTATTGAATATTTTAAAATAGAATTCGAGATCAACTAACATGCAATGAATAAAGTTCCCTTTCCAACGAACATGACACAAAAATGTACTTTATACCTATTTAAAGTTCATATTGTAATCATCATTGTGCACATCACTGTAATATTGGCTTGTTATAGCTAATAAAACAAAATTTATTTACATTACATTTGACTTTCGCAACCACCCCTCTCCTTCTCTTCCTCCTCCTCTCGACTGGAGTCAATATTGTTTCCACTGATTTAAAAATAGACATTGTTTGTATCATTTTTATAAAAAAAATCAAGTTCAACCAAACACTTTATTTTATTGCCATGCTTATTTCTAAGCATTACAAGCTAAATATTTGACCTTTGTATTGTTGTGTATATATGAATATTTTACAAACAACTTTTATTTTAACATTTTCTGAAGACTCTAACCTCTGATTGTGATTTATGAGTGATGAAAATGTATGTAAATGTGGTCATGTAAGCGCATTTACCTCATTAAATGAAATATTAATTGTCATAAAATTGACTGCTAAAAGTCTATTCAGTCCTGATTGTTTAATGCTCTGCACCAAACGAAAATTATTGACTTTAGTGAGCTTTTAAACTGACGGCCAGGTTCTAAGCTGGGTTAAAACACAATGTAGTATGAATTCGTTTTCAACACGTGCTGCTTTCATTGTGATATCACTGCGCTCGACAGTCAGTCCGGTTTGTACTGGATCACATGTAATTTAACATGGATTTGACCTTATGTAGCTCGTGTAAATAATAAACTTTCCAAATGAATGTAATTGTTTGGGGATCCAAATAAAAATATTAATTTCCATCTAAAGGTATGTGTAATTAAATTCAACAATATGACAACCATTATTGAAATAGCAAGTACTGAACGCCTACATGATTTGTATGAACCGTATTATTGAAGAGATCGCTCCCTGCTTACTTGTGCAATTTTAACCTTCAGCAGTTATTCATTGTTTTTGTTTGCTACGATAGATGTGCTTTTTTGCTGGGATCACTGTCTTCATTTAGCACGCCTTAATATGTACCTATCATGTTGGTATATTATACACTGGATTCTGGTTCATATTGGATTAAACAGTTTATTTTATTTAACCGTAAGTTCTATTCCTTTCAAGCTATATCTGGGTTTAAATAGCTTGGACTTGTAAAAAGAAGTCTGGGTCGTTGCCAAATGTATCGCCTTGACAAATATTGTAATAACAAGTCAAACGAGTGAGGCATAACAACAGGGTATACAAACTTAGAATTGTCACCATTTCATTTAAAACGTGACCCATTGACTCAAATGCCACCTAAGCAATGAAGCGATGAAAGAAACAAGTTACATTAGGACACGCGTCTAAAGCTTTTGCCACGAACAAAACATTTCAAGTAACTTCCCTGTTATAAAATATAATGATCCCTAATAAGCCTGATCTTTTGTGTTGGTAGCTTCTAGATAGAACCTGAGTACCATTGCTGACAAAGATTAGGAAAATGACACAACAGAATGTAAATAATACTGATACAGCACATTTACATTGAATTAGAATGCAAGTAATATAAATATAACCTCAAATAATCGATGATTTGAGAAGAAGAAAAAGAAATAAGTAAAGAAAGAAAGAAAGAAAGAAAGAGAAAAGGAAAGAAAGAAAGAAAGAAAGAGAAAAAAGAAGAGAATTGACAGATTTTAATAATAAGTAGAATGCGTAGATCTAGACCTAGTAGTAGTAGTAGTAGTAGTAGTAGTAGTAGTAGTAGTAGCGGCAGCAGTTGTGTAAAAACCACGTAGACCAAAAATCTGTACCTACATTATATAGAAAGAACAAGTCAAGCAAGTTCCGCTTCAGAAGTGGAGAATGTACATAAACGTCGCTTAGAAGTGTTCTGTTAGAGCAACATTTGCATAAGCTTCTCCACCTAAATCTACTTTATTATTTTTTTATTTCTTTGTCTTGATTAAAATTTTCAGCCGAACAGTAAACCCAGCTTTCATACATTGCAGATATGTTTAACAGAAATATTTGAAACTTAAGATATTGATATACTTTCATGAAAGTCTGAACTCCGAAAAAGTTTGGGCAAAACTTGCCGAGTCGTACTTGAAATATTTTGTATCCGCCTTTATACTTCAATTAACAGTGGTAAGAAAGTTTGTTAAAAATTATATTTTCCCGCTTTTATGCTTCAGAGAGTGCAGTAAAATTCGCGATACACCCTGGAATGACTATGAATCAACCTCCTGTGTGTAATTTGACAGGTACTGAGGATAATTCAACCTCCTGTGTGTAATTTGATAGGCACTGACGATAATTAACCCCGTGTGTAATTTGACATGTGCTGAAGATAGTATGCTGTCATGTTTAATCAAAATTAAACAAGCCGTTCAGATGATGAAGGCGTTAATTGTTTTCTCCATTGTTAGAAAGAGTTACCAGACTTGATGGTAGATCTACATGACGCGATTTTGCCATGCTAGATTAAATTGGGTTGAAACTGGTTTATGTGTCTTGCTGACGAAAGGGTCTAGTCCTTTTTCTATTTTTGAGTGAGTGAGATTATATTGATGTGAGATCCGCTTGAATTGTATACATTCTTGAATGGTTTTGATATTTTGGTCGAAAATTAATTAAACAGTATGGAAGAAGTGATTTTCTTTCGATTTTAGTAACAACGGCCTTAACTTTTTAGTGGATTAATTGTAACTTATTGAAAGGTCAAAATAGTATAATGCTTTTTGTCAAACTTGGTTTGATCTTCAGCTGTGAAGAACTATTTTAACGATTTTTTAAAAATTTTCTAGCACAAAGGTTGTATTTGATGATGAATCCAGTACAAATATGACAAGTCTTGACATTGGAATGTTCTGTCAAATTTCTTCTTAACTGGTCAAGCATTCGTGCATGATAAATCATCGCAATTTTGTATGATGTTTCCTTTACAATCAGTAGATCTATTTATACAAACCTTTAGAGGATCTTGATGCTGGAACATACAAATCTAAAAGTGCCAATAGAAATTTAATGTTGCTTTCTAGAACATACAAATCTCAAAGTGCCAATAGAAATTTAATGTTGATTTCTAGAACATACAAATCTCAAAGTGCCAATAGAAATTTAATGTTGATTTCTAGAACATACAAATCACAAAGTGCCAATAGAAAGTTAATGTTGATTTCCAGTGCATACAAATCTCAAACTGTCAATAGAATTTAATTTTGATTTCCCCATCATCCAACGGCGAATATACAACCTTTGGGAGTTGTATAAGTTCTATCGGCACTCGTTGTTTTTTTTTTTTTGTTTTTTTTTTTGTTTTTTTTAATGTACATGGGCCACACACTGTTTGGGAAATACATTCTTTAAGGTCTTTGTACTTGCAGGAACGGCGAAAAATTTGTAAGGTAGTTCATCATTTGCACACATCTCAAGATTTTAATGCTAGAATGCCATTTGTCACATTGGTTAAATTGTTAATTAGTTTTGAAGAAGACGTGTTTTAAATTTCATGTTTTAAAAGAAAATAATAGCGGCCATATTTGGTGGCAGTTAGGCATTATTTGTACAAACTTGACAGACATGAATGCCGAAATTAAATCTATGACAAATTTGGTCGAAACTGCCCGAGTATGTTTAAGAGAACTGTGACATTAGAAATTTTGACAGACAGCAACAAAAAAAACAACAAAAAAAAAAAACAACAAAAAAAAAAACAACCCAAAAACCAAGAACGAGTGACGGATGGATGTCGTGGAGGACAGTTCAGTGACAGCTTTAGGGCGAGCCAAAAATTAAGCGGGACCACTCGGAACACAAAAGTGTATTGCCACTTACATGTTCCTATCTGGGCTCTTTAAATGTCAAACTGATATTGTTGTAAAATAAGATTATCTTTTCATACATCTAAGGAATGCATACGTAAAATGCCAGTCGAAGAAAGAACACGTGTCCGACAGCCTCGTAGAAATTGTTATCCATTTTTAATAAGAAGGGTATTGTTCTTCGGATATGTACATGTGTGGCTGAGATCTCACTGAATGTGATAACATCCAAACAATTTCCTACCTAAATAAATACCTAACGAAAAGAAAAATAAAAAACGTACATACTTACGTTACACCAGTGTTTGCAATTTTAAGAATCTCGGACTTTTTTGCTCCTTATTTCACACACGCAGATTTGATGTCTTTATGTACCGTATGTAAGTATTACAACGTGTCCTCCAGATTCTGCTAATAAAGCTTATTAAATAACGAACAGAACTTGAGATCATTAAACTCTGAGACTGAGACTGAGACTGAATTTTTAGCAACAACCAATCAAATGCAATGTTTCAAAAAGTTCGCTCTTTGTGATTGGTTGACACAAACTCTCAAGCTCATTCATAGTCTTAAAAGTATTATAATCTTTAGGTCTGCACATCTATTAGGTGAGATCGGCAAGAAACTGGCAATCTCAAAGGCTGATATGCAATTATATTTTGGTTGGGTATATTATATACTCTCAAATAGATCTTGAATAAGAAATACTCTAAAATATTACCATCAAAAATAAAATCAGGTCAATATTACTTGAGATTTGCATCTTTATTTCCTTGAACAGTGCGTAACGAAGGACATCATCCAAAACCATTCAAACCATATTGAGGTAGAAATGTGTACCAACCAAAATAGTATTTATCATATGAATGTATACAATGTTTAACATTAAAGATGTTTATAAGGGTATGCATTTTCAAATATATGTAATGAATCCATGGAAGTACAGTAAGGATACAAAACGAATTTAGCTGATTTAGATTATTATACACTTTTGCTTGAACATACTGAATGATCATAGAACAGAACAATTAACAACATATTATCACAGAAACTATGCATCGGTTACATAAACCCTTTAACAAAAAATGCATGATGAGTTATAATGAGAATGAATTATACATTTGTCGCATAAACTGACTCCAAGGAAAGAATACATCTGCAAACTCGAAACTCTTAAATCAGTTCATAAGCCAAAGCAGTAATGAACAGAATCATCAGGGAAATTCAGTGTCTCTAACGTTTAACAACAGTTTCAGTCAGAGAGAGAGAGAGAGAGAGAGAGAGATTCGTGAAAAAGAATTAGTAAGGTTTTAAATTCCTAATATCTTAATTATTAATAATGTTTATTAGTATATGCAGACTAATTTAGAAAATAAACGACATTTTATGCCTATGTCGTATACGATAAAATAAGAATCATTTTCAAGTGCCAAAGTAAGTCAAGACAATAGTCCACCATGTTTGTTTGTGAAAATCAATCCATATTGTTACTCCATATCATTTTGCCTTATATATATATATATATATATATATATATATATATATATATATATATATATATATATATATATATATCTTACTTCCTCACAAGGGATACTAGAGGTAGAAATGTTGCATTAACTATAAAAACTGTACAATAGGATTATTAAGTGTGAGTGACCATCATTAAGAGGGTTAAAATGTGTCCACATATTTAAAACGTTACATATAGAACAATACGGCAAATATAAACCCTAGTCATTTGCGAACAAACCTATTTCGAGAACGAACAATATCCGAAGTGTCTGGAAGTCAAAGGATAAGCACAGTTTTGCTTCCATGAGATTTCAAAATGTCCTTGTCAGATTATTGAAGTATTCTCATGAGCCAGGAACTTTACTCTTCAGATTTATTTATATTGTAGAGACCGTTGGTTCTTCTTGAACCTTCATATGGCGAATGATTCTGAATCTAGTTGGTCCCGTCCCAAAGTTGATATTGCTTTCTTCAACGAGCGATGGTTTATCTCCTGTGTATTCGGAAGACTCGATGTAGTTCGCCAATGGCTCATCGTAGTCCTCTGCATGGATAGAAATAGATATAAGTTTCAAAATAGGACAATAAACAAAACTAAACAGGTCATGCACATCATCGATACGTATCACTACTTAGCTACCAAACAAGAACGAAATTAAACAATTCAATAGTCTTATAATGAGAAAAGCCTTTGAAATACTTCTTCAAAAATATAAAATCATCGATGTCATTTTCTTTAGTATATCAAATAAAAACAAATTAACCGTCATCAGATACGCGCTCTGTAAACCGTCTTTATTGCTGAAATCGTTTATATGGCAAGTGCATTCAAAAAGGGGATAAATAGAGATCAATAAAACACCGAACACATTAACATAGGCTTTCTTGATTTTTCAGCTGCTCTTCTCCTCAAATTATAAGGTATATTTCTCAATATTGCAGTTAGTGAAACACTCAGAAATAAAATTTCATCCTCCTCCTTACGTTTCCTTCAATATCACGAAGTTTCTGAAATAAAAATCTGGTATTTAATGAAATACGATTGTAGTAATTTGTAGTAACAAACCACGCATCGCACGGATTTCTTCATTGTATTCGTGAATTAACCAGAATTCACTCAAAGTGATATGCCAGCTTGTACTTACCGGTGGAGTTTCGCTCTCCTCCATGGCCTTCGTCGCTTCTCCATCCTCGACAATAAAGGATTCATTAACTATATTCCGTTATTATTGTTCTACAGCGGATAGTTGGGTTCCTGAGTTGACCTGTGAGAATAACATATAAGTTCCGGTAAGTTATTGATTAAAAGGCAATGTGACTCGGCCCTGTGTCCGTGTGTGCTTAAACGTGCTTTTGTATTCTTTCCAAATTAAGTGATATCTTAAAAACCAAGAAACTCGGTGTTAGTCCGTGTATTTAGTGAAAGAAATAGGTAGGGTAGATTTATATGGGCAAAATATGACACAGTGTGAAATGGCATACACCTATTCATGTACCATTGGAGAACAAATACTCTTCTCTCGCAGGAGTTTCGAAATTGCAAAAAATGAATAAAATGAATAAACCATGAATATTCACGCTAATTCACTCTAATGATCCATTGATATTTGGTAGCGTGATACTTGTAGATATTATCTCACACATTTTCAGAATTCGTAACAAGAACATGACCTTGTTTTAAAAGTAGGTATTGTTTCCATTAAAATTATCATTACATACTGTCGCACGTTCCAACACCTTATTTAGCAGGTAATGCTAATTGGATTTGATTGAAACAGTAATCACTTAAGAAGCTGCTTGTCTGTATCTCTTAAGAACATATGACTATAAAGTTGTTCCCTATCCGACATTATGCTTGTCTTTTTTATCATTGGAAGGATATAGTTTGAAAAGAAACATATTTTAAATATTGATGATAATTGGGCTTACCTATTCTCCAAAATATCGACTTCTTTAATTTTCATAACTATCACCTTCCCTGAAGAATTTTGATAACATTTTCCACATGATTGTTCATGATGGCCAGACGTTTAAGCCTTCTTGTCCGAGAAAACTGACACCTTGGACCTGCAAAGTCTGCGGTACAAATGCACCGGCAGTAACCGAAAGGAGAATCTGGAAGTAATAGCCGTCCTCCGTTTAAGCATCGTGCATTTCTATCGCATAATAATGCACTTGGCATTGACAGAGTTATTTCACTGACAAAGAGAGTCACCAAAATAACTGTCAAAATGACTCTGTTCGGGAGATTACAGCTTTTCATATTTGCTCCAGGTCGGAAAAAAAATTCTTGTATGTGTATCTCCTGATAATAGTAGAAGAGCTGGTTATCACGAATGTTTCTTTCACAACGGTAGACGATCTTTGCTTTAGGTAGACCCTACGAATGTATGCTATTCGTGTACTATGTGTGTTCTAAATCTGAATAGCAAAGTGCGTTGTTATATATAGGCGACGCAAATTGGGCGTTTCTAGATTCTATCGATTAAACACCTACTACACTTCATAATTGCCAATCCCACTGTTGCATACGTGGTTCCGCCTCCGTTCCCCTCAAAAGGTGAAGTATTACGATATTCAGTTTTACTACTGAATCGGTATTGGTTCTGTTGGAAAGGTAGAGTTCATTAAGTATGTCGCCGGTAGTATCGTAGGTGACTTTGAGAAATCTGATAGACTACTGCGCCTATTTATGTGACGTTCCTCATATGGCTTCTTCCGCTGTGTATGCCTTACCCTATACATTAGTACTGGGGGCTATATGTTGCAACATTATTCAGACAAGCCTATACATTAAAATAGTTCTTCACATGATCCACTGCACTTCGCAATCTACACACACCGTACAATTAACACAGTACCAAACGTACCTCAATAAAAGTTATTCAATGCATTTGCAGCGGTTTTATGCCAGATTAAAATGTACTAGTATTAGAAAAAGAACTTTATTTGAAGTTAGCCGTAGATCATTTTAGAAGAATTTCGTACATAATCTATGCAACAATGATATCAAAGCCTTGTCTCATGAATCATGGGTTTCTATAAATTTTAGTTGATGGACTCACAGTTATAGTTCTGAAAGCCACATCAATAAATGGCTGACTAAATAGATTCTTGGCTTACAATTTGAAATAATTATAATACATTCAATCAACGGATGAAATTAATATCAAACGGGAGGATGACAGTACATGAATTACAAACTCTGTATAGGTTATTTCAACTGTGCCAATACGGGTACCATTTTGCAATAAAAAATTAAATTACTAACTTGTAGGTTGATAAGGCACATACCCTACAAATATATGTAATAAGAAAACATATCACATTGATGTAAAATTTTCCTAACGTCTCCATGTTCTTGAAGATATGAAATTGTTTAGTAGATATTTTCTCTCCTCTGGGAAATTTGACAAGGTCATACGTAATGATTGCATCATATGCTGTTAAAATGTTTGTGGGTACAAATATGAGTAGTAGGTGTTTTGTTCGTCAGATATTCCTCCCTTTAAAACAATTTTTGTTTTTATCAAAAGTTTGACAATACTTTTCAATCAGTTTCCTTTTCTGTAGAATTTAGAACCAAATTTCAGGCGCATATAGTGATCAAGATCGCCTGCTTTTACATACCACTCAAAACTCATCTCTGTCCGAGTGGGATCGAGTCTCCGCATGACCAACGTGGGTATGTGAGAGCACATGCCAGTATCTTCCCGTGGGTCTTTGGTTCTTTCTGAGGTGTTAGCCTACTCGACTTGCGACCGAAAAAGTGCGGATTCGCATCCTACCATAGGATCAGTCATTGTCCGTAGGACAAGGCACTTTTCTCAAATTGCCTTGGTAATAAATAACCTACTTACGTTGCAATGCCGTAAAACAAAATTAGCAAAAGCTTCCCCTGGTCTTCCTGGTGTTTTCTTCATTAAATGTACTGGCCGCCATGTTTAGCCAATCATGTGCTGAATAATGGTGTTAAAAGCCACCAGAACCAACATTCCAATCGGTAATGTAAATTCTTGCAAATGTAGGAAACGTTTAGTCTTATATTGATCTATTCGTTCGCAGACCACTTACTCAACTTTTCCAGGGAATCATGTAATTTACATTCTACACATTCTGGGCTTTAAGAAAATATTATCTTTTTCAAACTATTATTCCCTTACCTTGAAGTACGTTGCAATTACTTATACCAATGTTTTGCACAGAGTTTTTCAACCAGGATCAAACTAATCACTGTTGGTACTTAAAATATGATTGGACATGGTAGGGCTAGATGATGCAATACAACAAAAGAAAATCCATTTAGATCTGGTGAGAGATCTCTGCATAAACGTGTTACAATAATGTTCACATGTGGTTTGACGATTTATGACATTTTGAAGAACAATGTGGACTTAAACCGCAGCTATATTTTGAACAGAGTGACAGTAATGCATTTAAGAGTCGTTTATAAACCGTACCTTGCTTCTGTTGTAAGTGGAAGACTTTAGCAGCAAACTCTGGATTCGATTGTCAGATTTTATTTTGCATTCATCATTTTCACACATTTTCTTGTAAAGGATGATTTTGGGGTTCGATCAGTTTATATAATCAATATTACAATAAAGCATCAGTGTACACATCTGCTGCATTTTCAGGTCAGAGTTATACTCATGTAGATGTATTCCATAAATCGCCACATGTATTTATTGTGTAGTTTGAATATATGACTGACAAAGTCTTATTGATGTGTGATGTAGGTAAAACTAGTACGACCAAATGTTTCATGTTATTGATAAGTGTTTGAATCAAGGAATATGTTTATTCATGCTGAAAATAAACATCGCGTGTCAACACGACATCTGAGAGCTTTTCTAAAGCATCACAGTTCGGTTTCTACTATCTACTAAACAGTTCTCAAGGGCAGATTGTGTCATTTGTATAACAATTATTGACATTTAATGTAAGTTTAAAAAATATCTCCTGTTTACAAACAAATTAAAGGAAAAAAATTAAGGATTTTCTTTTATGATCTCTGGATGTCCCACAACATTTATTAAATTACTTGAGTTTTTCATCTTTCTGCCTTTTAACTTATTAAAATAAAGAAAATGAATAGCGGTCCTTATTTGCAAGCACGAATACTCCATCCACGATCCTAGAATGTAAATGCAGTGGAAAATATAATTTCGTTTTCAAAACCACCAAAACTGATACCCACAAAACAATGAATTCACACTAACTCGTTTCTTCAGAACATAAATGGTACCAGAAGATTTAATGAATATTGACTAACTGCAAATTAAAGATTATTCAGTGATATTTATATTGTGTACCCCATCCCACTGATAATTATTTGTTTATTTGACTACACACATCAGTTTTCGCTTACTTTTTAATTTTAATTTGTATTGCTTTTAATCCACTTAAGATAATTTGTTTGTACTAATTTATCTCTTTGTGCCTGTCTTGAACTTATGGTTTGCCGTTTATTCTTTAATACTACGGCATCTCTTTCTTGATTATCCGCAGTTTCAGAATTATTATATTTTCCTGTATATTCATCGAATGCTGTTCTTAATACCGACAACACTTTCAGTAGTAAAATGTGGCATGCACATAGGAGATGATTCTCTGATAGCAACTAAAGAAAAATGGCATCGTTCATTTGGGCAACATACATTATACTAAAAATGTTTTCAGATAGGATGTCAAAAATTCCTTTGGATTGTTCACATAAATATTTAGCAATTTAAACAAAGGACTGTAATACTTCGTTGATAGAATCTGTTAAAGATATTGATTGGCTGTAATACTTCGCTGATTGAATGTGTTAAAGATATTGATTGGCTGTAACTTTTCACTGACTGAATGTGTTGAAGATATTGACTGGCTGCGTATGATTATTAATACTTTTATTGACATTGTTTATGAATACATAATTGCATTATTCTTTATCATGTCTTCTTTCCCATTCAAGCCATTAAGTTTGTCACTTATGTATTGTTATATGCACTTAAAGAATAGATTTTATATGTATTAATTTTATTACAAAGTAACAATTTCAGTTATTTTCTAAACATCTTGTTGCATAAATATTTATCAACCCAATACACAACTTCTAATTAGACCTGAATGTATAACGATTGTTTTCTTTGAGAATATTGTCAAGACAGAGGTACAACTCACCTCGCGTACCGATTCATAATAATCAATCACATCATGACCATATTTTATAGTGAGATAATTGAAATCTATCAGTGAGGGGAAAATGATAAAGCCATATGGGCGATACTACTTTTATCGCCATAGTAGCGGTATAATTTTTGGAACTACTTTTTCCCATTTAGGAAATATATATGCCCTTATGTATCTAATTCCAACCTTCTTTCCATAGCTAAGCTTATTTCACTTTTATTTTTCTTCTTCTCCTGCTCTCTCTCTCTCTCTCTCTCTCTCTCTCTCTCTCTCTCTCTCTCTCTCTCTCCCCCAATTAGGCTGTACAGATCATAAAAAATGTGTCGACTGTAGATCCGCTCGTGTCAATTTATGTAATCACTGAGGTGCCATCAAAAATGCCTAAAACGAACTCCAAAGAGCAACAAGCAAACCTGAAACATTACCTGCACGACTCCTGGAAACTGTCAGTGACTGACCTGTTGATATGTGTAACCCATTCAGCATTGTGTATGTGTAATACTCTATGACAAACGGTACACATTTTTAATACAAACAAATGCAACAACAATCTCGTGATTAAATATAGTGATAAACATTTTTAAGTAGCAGTTTAAACTCGCATTACAATCGTATTTCAAAATGTTGGATAAAAGGGCGTTAATCAGCGTTGATTGTCAACTTAAATTGAATACCAATCGAAAATTGGATACAGTGTCTGCTATCGAACTTGACTGCAAGGCTGCTACAACCACACGAAAATTCACATTTGAATGTATAAAATAAACAAAATAGAGAACGAAAATTCTGTACAAGTAAACTTACAATCTTTGCAATCTGTTATATAATGACATTAAGCAATTGAACTCAGTTAGATTCAACCGCTAAGTAATATTTCTATGTTATGCATAACCCTCACCAACAGGATCAATCCACGCACGAAATGCGGTAACATAAATAAAAAATCTCTTCATTTTATTGTATACAAGTATAGTAATTTTGTGACAAAATACACGATTTGATAAATGATATTTAAACGCTACATTTGTTAAACGTCGCTGTCCCAAAATTATTCTAAAGCTTAGGAACTTATTTTTCTCGATGTAGTAATGCAGCTGTTGATCGCACTGACACAAAACGGAGAACATCCATGCAAATCGAATGTTTTCGCATTCAAAAATATAATAGAAAGAGTATTTCACGAGTGAAGTAGAAGATGTTGTCACTCGTGGCTTCGCCACTTGTGATAATTAAATGTTTTAACTTCACTTGTAAAATATTTCTCTATATCTACTGAAAAATCATAGCTATCCTCTATTTGATATTGACCGTGATTATGTTTTTGTCTTACTTCAGAAAAAAGTTCATACTTATATTTAATTCAATTTATTACCGTAAAGCGAGCATGATCTGATTATCCAACACCTGCTGCTCGTGCAGCCCACATTGTGTGATAGGATACTTGTAAAATACCATACGAAAAATGGCGACGTGCCTTAAGCATCTACGAACTGTACTATTAATAATAACTGTACAATTTTTCAGCATGACTTTTCAGCTCTAAATACACCTATTGCAGTTTATTTAAATACTCCATTTTGAATGGCGGTTCGTTATTTTATTTCCTTTTTATGCTTTAATTGTTACATTTAATCTAATTCTCACTTGAATAGATTATGTTTTATTATTATATGCGCATCTTTGTTCCGTTAACTTTACATTGTCAGAATCGTGCAATAGTTTACGATACTGAACAACTTGATATTGCACACACGTGCACGACAAGTGTGCCTAAAGATAGAATACTTTGTAAACAAACCATATACACTCGTGTAGTAGACGCTTGAGGTTTTGGTTCATTTAATTTGTTTGTGAATGAACTAAAGCAGCTGTTTAGTCCGTTTGAAGGTATAAATGATAAAGTTAACAATGTGGACGAGTTCACTGAGTCAGAAACGAACCTTTCAAACAAGCAAACGAATGAACGTGATATTCGCAATGTCAACAACAAACGTGAGCGACGCAGTAATTGAAAATACCATTCTGATCATTGAAACAGCTATTAGGAGAATATTCATACCTTTTCGCACATAGAATGGTCAAGACTGTGACGAGTGCTCTCTTGGGTCTAAAAATACAGCATAGAAAAGCATATTGAGACCAAGGGCTATCGCATATCATCAGAGACGTACCATTTTACAAGTCTGTCAAAATACTAGATTCGAGAAAAAAAAATCAACTGAAGTTTTTGGTAGGAAGCTAAGAATCTCAGAGCCAAAATTCCAAGTCGACGAAAATGTATTTTTTCCGCTGGGTAAATGGAGTGTCACACAGCTGCTTTTGACCCAATAACCCAGCCCCTCAAAATCAGAAAAGCAGAATTGAATTGGAGCAACATAGAAACAAAATCCATGCGTATTCATCACAATATGACTCAAAATTTCAAGTTTAAGGGGACCAAAACAACAATTCTTTTTTAACCTGACGTAGAGCGCGCAACTAAATTAAAAGGTCGCTAGGCGGAGCTATGTGCACATGAATACTGTTATGTATTCATGAATCTACGGTTGTGAATTCATTTTGGAATAAAGAATAAATTCAATTACATTGTTTCTTGAAATGTATTTTATTGTTAAGCATTAGGTACTTAAGCAAAATGAGCATATAATAAAAAAGTTACAACATTTGTATGGGAAAATATGAACTCATTTTTTCTGCAAAATACTGCACTCCACATGGTAGTGCAGTATTTTGCAGAAAAAAAATCGTTCATATTTTTCCATACAAATGCAGTAACCTATAAGTATTTGAAAGGTGACAGTACTATCATGATATGTATGATTATTAGGAGATTAATTTGGAATAGGATTATATACAATTTCAATATCATGTGCGTGAAAATTAAATAGAAAAATAAATAAACAATTGACAAAACGAACTAGGCACATAATGATTCTCCATAACGGGTAACGTGGTGTCATATAGGCTCCAGGTCTAATTTTGGCTACCTTTGTGATATAACACATATAGTAGTTTGTACACAATGCTGTTATATGTACATGGACTTCATTTAGACAGAATTTCAAAGCCAATGCCACTTTAATCAGATCTTGGTGGGTCAGAGGCCTCAAAGCGGTTATTTGGAGCAGTCTTCATTAGGTGTAATGGGTAATTTAAATTTATTAGGGATGTCCTTAAATAGAAAAACAATTTAGAACATATCTCACTTGCTGTGAATTATGTTTAATATTGATTAAATTAGACCTCATGCAAGAAATTTACTCTGTACTGATTTGAGCAGAGTCATTGGCTTTTGAAATTTCGTATGATTTTTTGTTAAAGATCAATCTAATGCGGTTTGATTTCGATTTCAATAGGTACACATAATCTAAGCTGGTAGCAATATTTCTGGTCTTGTTTCCAGAATTATTGTTGATCTAGATATTGTTCATATTTTATAACCACACACCAACTCTGTCATCTCAAAAACATGCGATTGGAAGAAAAGATAGCCAACACAATAATTTGGTTCATAAAATTAGAAGGTCTAGTTTTGAACATTTTTGATAAAATAAGAGATATTTTCACCTTCTCTTATACGTACGAAATCATTCGTTCCTCGTGCTTTAATGAGAGGAGAAAATGTGCGGTAACTGTTTAAGAGATAAATGGAATTATTTTCCTCATTTAACTAAGTAGGATTATAAAAATTAAGTAGGATTACAAGAAAAACAAACTGGACAGTATCGCATTTCGTCTTTTGCAAAGGGAGACAGTTGAGAGCCGTGTGTTTCTACATCAAGTTTACATGAATATTTAATTTAGAAAAGAAAAACGTGTCAGTCCTGGCTCCATTTAGATTAAAAACAAAGATTATTATATATTCTGAGGACGTACAGGGGACTATAAAACACTGTGCTTACAACGGAAAAGTCAGTACAATATTATTTGACAGATTGATGACAATGAAGATGATCATAAAGATAAAACTGACTAAATGAAATTGTCAATATCCCTGTGCATCGTTCCAATATATGAAGTAATCCATCAGAGTTCAACTAAGCTTATATTTAAAGACATTTAATACCCTTGTTTTCTCTTAATATGACGTTTCTCATTTAATCTTGATCAACAAGATGAATGAAACTCTGTCAGTGCTAGCAGTGTTAGAGTGTAAACCTTTAATATTGACTTTATGGAAGTACATTGTGTAGATTGACTTCAAGTTTCTATGCTTAAGCCATAATTTCTCAGTGGAGTTCCTTATTTTCCCAAGACCAACAAAGTGGGCTATCATTTTAAATCAAACCAGGAAACTGCCTATTTATATAAGTTTAATGGACAAGAAAAGATCATGACGTGCGATACTTGGTCTCTTGCATAAGAATAATACCTTTATTTAGAACAAAATGAGTCTACCACACACGGCAAATGCCATGTCTCTCGATCGATAGATCGATCCATCGATCGATCGATCGATTTTAGTTTTACGGCAGTCCAGCACTATTAAGCTAATTGGCACCATATAAAAGGTTATGCGTAGCATTAACAACACTTGATAAAAGGTTTCGTATCGACCAGCGATAATAAAACAACCAGTTAAAGGCTAAACAATGAGATGGTGAGCGTAATATATAAAGCTTCCCGATCAACGGGGAATGTATCAATGAAGATTTAGATGAAAAGGTATTGAGTATGAACAAATTTATATACATTACATAAAAATACTCAAGGTGATAGCATAAAAGTTAGATTTTAGAATAAATGTTTACTTCGTTCAGGAATTTTAAAATACAAGAGACGTTTATTGTATCAGAAAGTTCCTTCATATCGTCCACATTGTAGCACTGATCGCGCGTAGGTTGGAGATCGAAACAATCTATCATAAAGTGCTTAACAGTGAATGGTTCATTGCAAGAAACTCCTTCTGGTAGGTCATCGCCTTTTAGCGTGTAGGTGTGGGTTGTATAAGTATGACCAATTCTAATTCTTGTAATGACTACCTCGTCCGGACGGATGGTTCTGTTGGAAGGAGCCCATTCTCCCATGGTTGGCTTGATCGTCTAACTTATTGTGCAGCTTAATGCCTGTTTGTTTATTGTCTCTTTTTACTGTTGAGAGATTTAGATAATGAGGGGTTGTTGAAAGTTGTCTGCGTGGAGATTTGTATTTCTGTGCCTTGTAATGTGGAATATTAGTAGTTGCTGTTGTATTGGGTAGATCTGTTTGGGTTTGTCCATCATTGGTGTTCTTTGGACTGGTCTTTTCAACAGTTGAGAAGGTTGGGCCATGTAGAGGGGTTCGAGATTCGACCATCTTTTTGGCCTCTGGAAAGGGGCTGTTTGACGTATATTTTACCCTCTCTTTCTCTTGTTTCTAGGTCTTGCAGTCTTTAGAATTTGGCATGGTGACCTTTGCCACAATTTGCGCAATGTGCGTTCGCGTTGCAGTTTACTTCTCGATGGTTGAGTTTGCCGCATCGGCCACATACAGGGCTTCTGGAGCATCTGTCTTCGTGGTGACCGTACTTCTGACACTCGAAACAGCGATGAGAATTTGGAATATACGCTTCAACTTTTATTACCTTAGGTAGTATTGGCGTGTTAAAGGTAAGTATGATGGCGTTAGTGTCCTGCAATTGTGCACCGCGTTTGATACAAATTCGACGAATTGCAGCGACGCCTTGATTCCTCATTCCCTCGATGATTTCAGTGTCACTGACCCCTGCCAGGTCACGGCAGCGAATAACACCTTTGGATGAGTTAATTGTCAAATGAGCGAAAGAAATAACTGGAATATCATAGAAAGTCTGAATTTTCTTAATATTTTCTGTTTGTACTTTGCGCTCACCTTCAACGAGCAAGCTACTCGATTTAAGTTTCTTCATGCTTTTGGGCGTGCCGACTAGGCCAAGTATAGTCTTTTCGACTATCAATGGTGATAGTGCAGCAATCGGTTTTGTCGAATCTTTTGACTGAATAACCATACAGCGTGGGAACGATACCACGCCACATGGTTCGTCATCCGAGTCAGTTCAAGGTTTGGATCGCTTTAGTTGGCTTTGGTTTTTGTTTTCCAAAATGTCTTGTTTTATATTCATCACCCGTGTTCACCCACCCGACTCGGAGCCCAACAAGGGGACATTTTTCATGTGCTAAGGTTACATAGTTGGTATATACAGCAGGTAAAGATACCTTTTGATTGATCAGTTAAGCCACCGCCTTCTAGGAAGTCTTCAGAGAGGAGGAACATGAGAATAAAGAAATATATTCTAGGGGCATCGGTGAGATATATAGATAGTATAATAATACCTCCTAGGGCTCAGCATGACCAACCAGTTTGTTGAGACCGGGCCAATCCCGATCACCCGTCTAGAAGAAGTAGAGGCCAAAGTCGTGTGTTGCATTGGAAAGCCTCTGCTCAACTACCAGGTTCCTTTTATCCCTCAACATGGGTCGCAACCCATAGGAAACGGGTTTCCTCCACTCAGTCGCCTCTTACGACACGCAGCGAGGACGCGTCAGACAATTCCACAACCCCAGACCAGCAGGAGGAAACATGTGCATAATAGCAGGTGGTCATATCCGTAGTAAGGCAACATACATTCCATCTTTATTTCCTCGTTTCGAAGATTAGTAGCATAGAGAATTTGTACAGTGACGAGAATGACAAGGAAATGACGTACAATTACATATATAAATCACACTTACATATACTCATACAATTACACATATAAATTACAAACTCATGAATATATAAATAGAATACATTTTGTATGTGGACTCCTGATGGCATTTTCTACCAATAAAATGAATCATTCCCATATTCTCTAGTTCAACACAATATATGAGGTGAACAATACAATTATCAAATTTGAAAACTAGAAGAGATTTTACATAAACATGCATGAGCAGTTATATAGTGAATATGTTGCTTATAATTACAACACAAAATAATTTTAAATTCATTGTACATGATAAATATTGCAGGAGGGCTATATTCTGACCACCTCAGCAGTTTTCAGAGATGTGATAGAAATATACCATGCGTTCAGCATAAAGGCAACAATCCCGTTATCAAAAGGTAACGCGTACTTGTTTACAAGGTTTTGTTGGATTAAAGTGTCGTCAAAGTTAGTTGCCATACTAAATGACATTCAAGATAACACAAATGTTGCTTTCCTTATTTCAAATATCAAACAAAATATACTCTAATGTTTCAGCAAAGATTATATTTACAAATTGCACTCAAAGATAAAACATTTATATAAATGGTATCAATCCTAACACAATCATGATCAAATCTTTGCAGTACGAGGATGGATTAACCTTCGTATATGGTGTTAACAAATATACCAATTTATATTCAACTAAATGTACGACACAATTTGAAGATGAGATATATGCCATGGCATCATCCAATGATTTCTGTACAATAAAGATAAAATTTGTGTAAAACAAAAAGTCAAAACAGCACAGTGCATGACGAATCTTGGTTGGTTTTACTCAAGCACTGGAATGGCGACATTTGCCATTGTTTGATTGCAACTGTTGAATTGGATAATTAATGATTTCTCTTCAATTTATTTTCCACGAATCTACCGTTTCTTCTGGGTAACTAAGCTTATTAGGTCTATCCAGAAATTCATCTGTTATGTTGAAAGTGAACCTTTTTACTTTCCTAATGATCTGCCAGTCGTTAGTTTGGAAGTAAATCTAAATAATCACATTGCAAAATCATTTTCATGTGCGGAAATAGGATCGAGTTGATCGTTTGCTACAACTCATTTTGGTTTGTTAACAAGGTCTAAGTGATTAAAAGTTTAGGAAGTTTTAGGCCACGGTTTGGAAGGATCAGACAGGTTAATCAACTGGAATACTGACAGTGTCTATGTCTTAGATATATATTTCACCATTATGTTCTATATGCATAACTCTCGCAAAAATTCCTAAAATCATGGGTTTCAATAGACTAGCAGATTTATATGATGCTCTGTAATATTAATACTGACGATATTTTGATATTCAAAATCTTTTAGGAACATCAATTATTGCCTGAAATCGCGGATGTATTGTCCAGAATTTATTAAATTCTTATTCCGTATAAACACATTCTGTCCATTTAAACCGTCACCAACTTCAGTAATTGACTGTTAAAGAATTCTAAAACATGGACGACAACAGAGCAAAAATGTATTTAAAAAAAATTAATTGAAGCAAGTGCTTTAATCTCCAAATCATTTTTAAATATTGTAATTTATGCAATGACTTTATTGATAAGCAAATTTCTGCAGATTGACATTTTGCACACTTTGCAAAATGAATTGATGAATGGCTATTTTATATTTAATTAAATTACGTATTTTAGCAAATTTGTATCGTCGAAGCGAGGCTTGCAGGTATCTGAACTGAGTGTTAGCTTGTGATAACATTCAGATATGTACATTTCAAAAAGACGATATAATGTATTGCGGAAATAAAATATTTTGCAAAAATTATTGACAATTAAATCTTGTACTGTTTGTCTTGTTTGACCAAGAGATATACTATCTTGTGAAAGCATCCAGTTTAATGCGGTGAACACCAGTCTTTGCAAAGTTCTGACGTTTTCGGTTTTTCAAGAAACTGAAAAGAAACATCTCTAGTCCAACTAACAGCGCAGGTCAAGAAAGTTACATTGTAAGTAAATCAATTCATAAAATATGAGTTATTTGTTGCTTATCCTATTGATAACAAAAATGGTAGACTATCCAATTTGTTTTATGGAGTAGATTTTCTGGGTATCGCATAATTTCTGATAAACACTAATACATCAAACACATGAGGGTTATGAATCTTTCTGAATAAAGAAAGGTTTCATTTTTGTAACAAGTTTCAATATTTTGCCATTATTTAATTTTTACCCAAAAGGATCCTGTAATAAGGTTTTCATGAACCAAAATTAATCTACTGATTAAATGATTCAATTAACTGTTACTAAATGCAATGAAAGTTTCGTTGTTATCCGTCACCGTTGTTATCTCATTATCTGGATCACTTTACTCAAACATCTCGATGAACAGATGACTGTTCTAACCTGATATATTATGATGAAATAGTGAGTTGCATTTTCGGTATCTGAAATTCAAATTATAATCAATGAACAGTTCCTATGTAAATGCCTGTTAATATGTCTCCGAACGTTGTCGTTTAATAGTTTACATTCCTCATTTTCATATATTTTAATAGTTTTCTCTCACAGATATGATATGTTCTGGATGATTTAAAATGTTTCTCGCATTCATCCATGATTCACCCATGTAGTTTAAAACACCTTTGTCACAAAGTCTGTACACTTTGCATACATGTTTAGATATCACTTTATGTGATTCCGCTTGGTCCAAATTCTTGCGCAGTATTCTCTTTACTGATTGGCTGCGATCGTGGGGAAATTTTCTTTACTCCGCCTTATGGAACGTTTCGTTTTACTAATACTATGAACATTTTGGCTGCCCTTTTTCGGATCGACTGCCCAGAGTTAAATGGGGAAAATAAATGGTCAGGTCTTTCTGACTATGGAGCATTTACGCAACAGGGGCAAATAATGACTACCATGCACTGAAAAATGGAGTTAAACCCCAAACAATAACAATAACAAAAAGTATCGGTCAATTGATAGCGCGCTCTATTGGGTGGGTCGGCTTTAAACCTGGAAAATGGAATCCAACCTATATACAAGAGCGGTTGAAATGTTGGCTTATATAAGTAAATAAACTCACCTCTGATCATAGAAAAATGTGGACATAAATTGGCCGCCCAACTGACAGAATGTTAGGCCAACCAAACCACAGCATTTTTTACGCGTAAAAATTAGCTCAGACCATCTAATGTTTCCTATGTGATGCAATTCTAATACAAATATCCGGTCACAAGAACATTACAGTTAATATGAAATTTCATCATCCAGTAATCATCCTTTCACATGAATATCCAGCAACGTTCAGTAGTGAAACTGACATACCTTAAGTGTAAATATTGTAATATGCATCGTCTAAACTAAATAAATCAAAGTATATGACATCACACGGAATTTCGATATACATTCTGTGTTGAATAATGATGTTGTCTGAGTCAAATTTTCTATTTATTCCGAGGACAGTTGCTCTTTGAATTACAATTTGTACAAGAAAATATACTTTAAAATTTTATTGGCTATAAAACTGCACAAAAAATTACCAGCTTTTGGAATTTTTTTACGCACAACAAATGAAAGGCGCAACGCTTGAGTAAGAATTAAAGTAATTATTTGTTTGTTGTCCTATCTAAACCATTTCTATTAAAATGAAAACTATGTGATAGAAATCTCCAATGGTAATGACTTAATATTAAATTATGAAACTCGCTGAATAATGTCCAGATTTTTGCTCACCAAGGCTCGCAAAAGCTAAAAATTATTAAATTCGTTTAATTAATTGAATATGAAATCATTACCTAATTGAGATCCTCTATATATGCAATCAGGGTCTCTTCCCATCATGTTTGCTTATTTGTGATGACTCCTATATGGATAAATGATCCATGCGAAAGTAATTATATGTTAATATAAGCAACATTATTAAAATTTTCTTTTGCTGTCATTCTAGCTGTTTTAAAGTAATACCATATATGTTGATCAGATAATGCAACATTATTAAAATTTTCTTTTGCTGTCATTCTAGCTGTTTTAAGGTGTTTGTGTTCGAATATTTCATACCCAATATCGCCTATACCATATCAAAGACATTCAACATAGAATGATCAGATCTTTAAAGATGCAGTATGCATCAGAATGTTGAGATGTTTAAGGATACATATGTTTTACTGTTAAAAGGACAAGGTATGTTTATATTTAAAGACATTTTTTCTGGATATTTTTTTATGCATGGATGCAATTTTTAAGTTTCTTTTACAAACAGTAATGGAAATTAATCTTTTGTGATTTTGAGTACCACATTTTGTTTCAGTATAACCATTTCAGTCGAACGATAGTAGGATTGTTGGTGGTCCTGTGTTCATTCGCTTAGTTTAACCATATTGTCAACGATTATACATTTGCGCTCAGGATACGAGTGCATTATTGTCTCTGGTTTACATCAGCGTTGTATTTATTTCTAGCTTTGGACACAAGTCTTTCTCTCTTGTTTTGGATACTTCAAAATATGGTTGATAAACAATATTACCTAGTTTCGCCAAAGTATGCCACACAGACAAAAGTGATGCTTGGTGCTTTAGAATTGTTCACGCCTAGACATATATTTCACTACTCTACTGTGGCACTGGCACATAGCATTATGTTATACTGATGGATGCGGATGTTTTCCAGGCGAGGTATATTCACTCACAGTACCATACTTACATGCATATATGACGGTCGACCACCTCAAAAGGCAATAACTTCACCAAAGAACTGCAAAACACGTGTTTTTGCCATTGAAGAAATCTGCAAACTGTCTAAAAGGAAAATATATTAAGGTTCTATTAAATATATTACATTTTAAAGTAATATATCAAGTAGTAAAATATGTTATTTGCACGAAACCTGTAAATTATTTGATATGGACATTTTGCATGTGAATATAACCAACTTCGTTTTTCAACTCACATCACGTTGTGTACAAATGCATACACATGGCAGAATCGACAAAAGGAATAAATACAATTTCACAAAGTGATTCAGTCTATTGTAAGAAACTTCTGCTAGATTGAAGTATGTTGGTAAAAAGCTAGAGTTATACCGGAATTAAGACGCAGCTCATTTTACCAGTATTGGTATAATTTTTGGAATAATTCTAATTTACAGTCATGTGTCATTACATGTGGAAATTCTAGATGACTCCTGGAGGCCAAGTGAACATATCCTTGATTGAAACATATATCTTGCAGGTCATGAACTAGTTCTTTTACATTTTAATGGGAAGCTTTAACGGTAGAAATAAGAGCTGAAAATAAATTATTGATTTTGCAAAGTTTAGACATACAATGAACGTATCCTTTTCCTGGAGAAACTTATGCTATGTCCCAAACTACTGCGATGTCTGAGTCGCTGAACGGGAGAAATATATAGATTCAGTTCTGTAGAGAAAATATATAAACGTTGCAATCGAGGCAAACAATTGATTCTACATGAATACGCAATCCCTTCCCACCTCCTCCAAAACTTTTCTCCTTTTGATGTGATAATACGACGTTTTCGAGTATTCTTTCAGCCTTGATAACTTTGACATTGTTTATGAGTAAAGTGCTTAGCAAACTATGTGTTTATTTGATAATAAAAAAATGATCAATTATGATAAAATAAACAGGTGTGAATATGTACCTTCTGTGTAATATGCAAATAAACAGAGGACAAGAGGGAGGAAGGACAAATACTAGACAAAACAAAACCAGAAAATTATAAATGGAAATGGTCTACAGACATGTATTTCTGTTACACCAGACGGATAAAATCACATACAGACTGACTGTGTGCGTTTCTTTTTAGTTGGGTAATTAAGCGCTCTCAGAAATGATTTCTAATAATTTATAAACTAAAGTATTTCCATTAACCATTAAAACAGAGTCAATATTGCTTGAGATTTTCATCTTTATTGGCTTCAACGATATGTCAAGAAGGACATTATCCAAACCATGCAAAAAATTTTGATATAAAACAAAGTATGCTATTAAATACATTAATGAGATCCTTGTACAAAATATCAGCGTTTTGTCGGAAAATGGAAACTATTGCTAACTTGTATAAATGATCTAATAAATAGATGAAAATAAAGGATACATGATAAAGAGCAATGACCTAATTCGGATTAAATAATTTTCATTGAATATATTGAATGCTTATAACAGAGCAAAAGTAACAGCATAATATGAAAGAAATGATGAATCTGTTGCATAAAATCTATAATTAAAAGTTACATGGGCAGCAAAAATGAACAAGAACAGTATATTTTTTGTACAAAATGATTCCAAGCAATGAATACAGTTACAGGCTATAAATCCTTAAAATTAATTATCACAGTTGCATGAGTCAATAACAATAATCACCTTAATGATCACTGAAATTAAAACTGTATTTATAAGTTTTACGTTCAGTGTGTGTGTGTGTGGGGGGGGTATGTGTGTGTATATGTGTGTGCATGTGTATGTGTGTGTGTGTGTGTGTGTGTGTGTGTGTAAGAGACTTACATACAGATTGACAGAGAAAGAGACAAAGAGAGAGCACGTCACGAAAAAGCCTTTTGGGTGAATAATTTGCTAATATCTTAATCATTCATTCTTTTCTATGCATGAACACAATTAATTTGAACATTCAAGCGAACATTCATGACTAACGATCGAGTAAGACAAAATAAAAAACAGTTTAAAATGGCAAAATGAATTAATGCCTTGAATTTCCATGACACATGTCAATATCAATCCACATTTTTTGGAGACATTGTCCCCTCGAATTATTTTGTTTTAATTTTAAATCTTAATTCCCCACAAGGATTTAATCAAGTAAAACAATTATAAATTGTAGAATGGGACTGTCAAGTCAAAGTATTAGTGAACATTATTAAAAAGTCAAGATGTGTTCGTGTTCTTAAAATGTTACAGTAAGGAAATATAGCGGATATACATTGTTCGTATGTGTGAATAGAAATATGTGGTATAACACCACGATGTGGAACACAGTTCATGAATAGGCAAAGTTCGTAGTGACTTGAATGCGGAAATTCAATCACAGTTTACTGATATGAAGTCTCAACATATCCTTGTCCTTGGTTTCTCTAATTGTTCCCATGATCAATACAAATATTCTCCACATATTTATTCTTCTCTTTGAGACATTAGTTGGGTTGTTTTGAATCCATGTAGGGGTAATTTTCTCAAACAAAGTTAGTACCTTTCCGAAAGTTATATTGCTTTCTTCAAATAATGTTGGCTTATCCCACAGTTAGTCAGAAGACAGTATGGCTTCCCGATCTGGAAAGTCTGCCTAGAGTACATAAATTCATCGAGGTCGTCTAAGTGAAAAAAATAGATGAAGTTGAGAATAAACAATAACAACGTCGTATATAACATGAATAATCATAATTTATCGCAGCAAGACAACAACTAAACGCACAATTTCCATTAGTCCTCTGATGAGAAATATATTAATAATAATCAAAAATTTAATTTTAATCTGTGAATTGAGTAAACTTTAATAGTCACGCATAGTCATGTGCCATTCCAGAACGTATTTACCAATCTGACAAAATTGTATACATGGCCAAAGATAATAATAAATAATCAACTAATGATCAGTTTGATGCACTAAAATGACACTAAAATTTTGTAACGTAAAATACACTCTGACACATGTTAGATTCTTTTTCGATAAATATAGCATTTTTCCCATCGTAATATTGCTTTCTTTAAAATGTTTCATTCATAATGTCGCACATTCCAACACATTAGTTATCAATACAAACTTAATTTTATTGTAATAATCAAGAAGATACGTGTCGATAACTCTTAAGAATGTATTCCTGTTTAATTTGTTTCAAGTATAATTTTGTGTATCCTTTTCCTTTTTTGGTGAGGGTGTATTTGCGAATGACACCATTTCAAAATGTACATAATTTAAAAAGTGATGATAGCTAGGCTTACCTATTTTCCAATGCATTGACTTCATTAATTCTCGTTACCATCACCTTTCCTGAAGCATTTTGATGACCTTTTCGAGATTATTTTTTGTGCTGACCAAACGTTTAAGCCTTTTTGTCCGAGGGAATTGGCACCTTGGACCTGCATATTCTGCGGGACAAACACACCGGCAGTAACCGAAAGGAGAATTAGGAACTAATAGCCGTCCACCGTTTAAGCATTGTACATTTCTGTCGCATAACAATACGTTAGGCATTGGTAGAGCATTTTCCTCGAATAAGATGGCCACCACAATAATTGTCCAAATAACTCTCTTGATCAGATTACCGTTTTTCATATTTGGCCCTGTTGTGAAACGAATCTTTAAAGTTTATGTTCTCGTAATATTTAACGAGAGCTTAAGCAGTAAAGAGTTGACACTTGATTTCGCGAATATATTTCTTCCGCCTTGGTGAGAGGAGCTTTATAGATATATCACTTTCTGCTCATACTACGAGTTTAGTCAAACAATTATATTCGTCTTCTGTTTTCTAAATGTGATGGGGCGGAGCACGCTTTTATATATAGTTGTAATTTGAATGATGCAAACTGGGTGTGTCAAAAAGCTACTATATTCACTGCTGCCAATCCCGTTGTGTAATCCGGCCTACGTTCTCACAAAAGGTGTGGTATTACAAAATTTTTATTACTGAATTGATATGTCGAGTGTGTATTACTTTCAATATTCAGGTCATGAATTAGATCGTTTGTAATAAAGTGTGTGACAGCAAGCACTCGCAGCACTAGACGTACTCTAATTATTCTTTCTCGTGTACTTTCGTAAGGTTGCCCAAATGATCATTTTACTATATTGTGTACATCATTAATAAACGTAAATTAAGTGTAAGACACAACATGCTGCATTGCTATGTAAAATAAATGATGCTGATGGATAGAGTCTTCCCCATAGATTGGAAATTCTTGTTGTACATCATGATCGTAGTAATATCGAGATACTGGAGACCGTGTGTGAGCGTTCAAGGACATAGCCTAGTAAAGATGTGAAGGAGAAAAGGAAATAAACATCAAGGAAAGCCAGTTAACCAAGTATTTATATTTCCAATAGTAGTCTAGATCAAATATGCCCTTAGGACTGTAATAATTAATAAGCAAAACACAGCGACGTAACAATATGTTCAATAACTGAGATATTGCATATGTATTTTTATACCAAATATTCTATATTTTCAGACCTCTTCACTTCTCCCTCCGTTAATACTGTAGAATAATTGATATGGACATTTGCCATTCATGCATATATCGTTTTTTTATTAATAAACATGCAGGCATATCTGTCGAAACGGACAAAATAGACTGTCAATGAAAGTGGTACAACGGATTTTCATTGTATTTTGAGATTATTAGTGTGCCAATAATAGAAGAACACATGCACCTGAATTACGAAGGATTACTCTACAAGCATTTTGCAGCAATTTTATCAAAGCCTTGTTTCATTAAAAATGACATTTCTAGAAACTTAATTTGTTGACGGACTCAAAATCATACTTCTCACAGACATTCAAACTAACATTTTGACTGAGACATATTTTGCGTGCAATGATCTGTTAATCTGTCATTTTATTGTGAAGCCTTAAGGTTAACAAAACTGCAAACATATGATAAAAAGGTACCAAAATCAGAACAGAATTGATGCATGACTTATTTAAGAATAATAATATGTTATAATAAGCCTTGACGTTACAGGACAACATATTTTGCATAACCAAATTCATGAATTTCTCAGTTAACATTTTGAAACAAGTCAGATAGTGTTGTTTCTCAAGGGAAAAAATTGAAAGGAGAATATGTCTATCAATTACAAACTGTATATAAGGGATTTTAATTGTACTTATCCCGGTCTTCTTTTTCAATAAAAGTACTGATACGTATGCTGAAAAGATGAACAGCCTACAAGAATGTTTTAAGAGACGTATCCATTCATTTTAAAATATCCACACTCCCTCCATAGTCTTGAACGTGTGAGGATCAGAAAGTGCAAATGGCAAAAGTTGGGATATATAGTTCTTATTATAGGTCAGATAATAATCCCCTTTTGTAAGAGACCTCTACATAAGTTCGTCACGTCTTGGTTTAGACAAATATAAACTTTCATACTCTTTAGAAACCAATTTCCATTCCGTAATATGATTTTCTGCCAATATCAGATTTATTTAATCCTGTATATCTTTTTCTTCTTTTCGTGAAGCGTCTGTATTATCTGTTTGTACTAGATGATGCAACACAACAACGGTCCATGACTTCTAATTCTGGTGAAGGATCTCCAGTTGAATGATTTTAGTCATGTTGAAATATGGCCTGTGGCTTTAAATATTTGAAGATAAGGATAGACTTAAACCACAGCTTTAGTTTGAATAGAGTGACACTAAATGATTGACGAATCTTTTATAAATTGTACACATCACCTTAGTTGTATTCTAAGCTGAAAATAGCAGGACAAAACCTGGATTCGATTCATCAAATTTTGAATGTGCAATCTTTGACTGATACATGTGCTCAGAACAAAACGGTAATGATACCTAATCGATCTGATATAATCAAAGCTTAATGCATCACTGTATACATACAACGTTGGCCCTCCTGCACATACATTTGAGGGCCCTCGAGTGGCCGAGTGGTCTAAAGCGCTCACCGTTACGGACCATTGCCATCTCACCTGTCTGTCTGTGTGGGTTTGAGTCTCGGGTTCGGCCAATGTGGGCATGTGAGAAAGATTGCCAGTAGCTTCTCGTGGGTCGGTGGTTCTTTCCGGGCTTTTCCTGGGTTCTTCCTCCACCATTTATACTGGCCGCCATGTATAGCCTATCGTGTGCTGAAAAATGGCGCTAAACTCTGAAACAACGACAACAACAACATACATTTCACAGTGCATGAATGCATATATTAAACAAGACTTAGAATAAGTATTAAACACATGTTAATTTGTGAGCTTGACCATTTTTACCATACAGCAAAATACGTTTAGTCAAGAACTAGCGTGAAATTAAATTCAAACTCTTTTGGGAAAAGGCACAAAAGGTGCCACAGGCATATAAACAAATATTTAAAATTAATTTGTTATTAGTATAATACGGATATTACACATGAAACTGATAGATAATAATGCATTTATTAAGCAATGAAATGTAGATAAGACAGGAAACAAAGACACAGAACGTGAGAACATAATGATGATGATGTTAATAATAATAATAATGATAATAATGATGATGATGATGATGATGTAATTTTGTTATTTTGAGTAGCAATTACAATGTGTATTATGCAATAATTTCCCAATCATATATTCGCAAGATATTTCGTGAAATTTAGTAATTTCATAAATTTAACTATACTCGGACCTTTCCTAGAAATAAGAGGATATGCCCTTCGCTTTACTGAACATAATTGTGATTTTCAATTATATTAAAAAATATAAACTTGTTGATTAAAGCAAAATTTGCCCAATGGATGTCGTTCTTGCTAGCAAACCTGGATGAATATCAGACATATCAGAAACCATAGAAGGATCTTCCCATCTCCTGAGGACGCTGTAACAATCTGTAATACTATATGAATGTTTAACTTTTTCATTTTTCGCAACGAAGAAAAATTAACACCAAGCAACCGCACACGTTCATTGTCATGAATTAGGTGATATAATTTTAACATGAACGGATGCGTTTTTCTATGACATTTTTAGGACTGCTCACATTTTCAAGATACATATTTCATTTATTTTATTCAACAAGAAAACCCGTACACAACAGAAATTGTCTATGCATTGTAACTGATTTGCATGTTCACCTTTCTTTAGTTATGAACATCATACATTGAGAGGAAACAATGAGAATTCTTCCAAATTGTAAGAATATAATGGAAAGTAATTATTTAACTCACTCCTCACGCCATGTTCCAAGAGCTCCATCTCACAAATTTGCTTATGTAAAATGATGTGTACGTTTGTGTCTTAGATTAAACTTGTTATTCTTGTTACGCCTCATAGTCATTTAATTTATTATTTTTTTAAATTGAAGATTTCATTTGAAACACTTTCCACGTACATATCTGAAAATGAGCTGTTTACGTAGGTTGTCGTACCAATTAAGCGTGAATACGGTCCATTTCCTACCTGGAGATAAGGGATGGATGAAAGTACAAAAAGAGTGCAAGTATATTTGACAGTTTTTGACTTGAGGTAAATTATCTACAAAATACAATTATTTAAAACTATGCGCGGTTGTTTTGCGCTGTAGTTGAAAGTCTTGAAAAATACGTTTATCTTTACTGTCTGTCTGTCTCTGGAAACCAGATTGAACTTGAAAATACCCAGCAACCCCTATTTAAATCAATGAGTGCTCAAATATATTTCTTGCAACAGCTTGTTGGAAAACACTGTTCTCATTAAAGGTGTTTTGAATCACTGTGACCTAAAGTACATGAAAATTGCAAAACGTCGTAATGCGGTCAATAACACGTAAAAAAACTGCGTCAAGGAGGCAGCAGGGGTTGCATATTCATTTGTGCTATCTATTTTTAGAAGCAACTGAAATGTTTTCTTCAGTAGAAACTGTTCTTCACAGCTTCAGTGGCTCAGACATCGCAATATTTTTGGGCACCACATGAAAATATACATTCAGAAAAATGTTAAGTAAATTTGCTTCTCATTTTGTACATTTGATATTTTCTGCGCAAAGCTTAATTTTAACATGAAAGCTTTACATTAAAACTAACGGTTCATTACCTGAGAGATACATCACCCATCGCGCTTGTTTCCCATTCCTAGCCATCGGGTTTCGTACCCACGCATTCAGTTATATTCTTATGTATGTTCAATTTGTATTGCTTTTTAGTTATTTTTTAAAAACTTCGAATTTTAATATATGCTATTTATAGTGTAACATTGTATGTTGGACTTGACCTTGTTCAAAATCAAGTCCATTTTCTACTTGACCCGCGTCATTGATTGTTTTGTTCTGTAAACAACTAAATACACAGCAAACATTACCTGTGTGTACGTGTTCACTATTAGGATTGGTATCTTTGCCTGAGTCACAGTCATTGTGTTTACCATATTCTTTATTATAACTATTTTATCTGGTAAACATTTGGAACCTTCTGGAAAGAAATTTTCCAGTAGGTAATAGTTTCTTTTAGAAACGGCGAATTGTGACCTGAGGTCAAGTAGAGGACTATATAATCTTATTTTTCTGGAAATGATTTATTCCTGCTTAAAGATCTGATTGGAATCAATTGTATTTATATTCTGTCGAAAAGTTCAGTTGGGCTGGAGTTTTTTTATTTATTCAAATGTTATGAACTGTTCCTAAAAAAAAACAAAAAAAAAACATTGTGATCCAGTAAAAGACTTGACATATCACCACTACACGGACCAACACAGGCACATCAACATTTGCATGATTGGATTTAATTTGGACTTCTGCTAAAGTTTATTCATAACTTTAATCATTAAGACTTTTGTCTGTAATTCTATGATTATTTGGGAATTAATTCGCAATAAAGTTCCTTTTTTCATGTTTACATTTTATTCTAAGGAAATACATTATTTGTAAAATTTTACAAAGAAATGAGCAAAGAAGCAAAGGCTATTACTTTATTTTAAGATTATAGAGTCGGAATAATATATACGTCAATATCTGAGTTTAATATATATTAGTAGTTTTATGGGGCGATTGAGATGCGTACAGGAATTAACATTACACCATAGGTTAGCATACCGTAGGCACTGTGGGTAGGTACGGAGAATCCTCTATTAAAATTTTCCATAGATTTCACATTAATGCCAGAATGGTAACATTGACATAAGTGGTTGACCTAAAATTGGGTTACATGGTAACATTTTTAGAGTTGACCTCAATGTGCGCCACTATTTGTGCGTTTGGGAAATCCTATGTATAAAAAAAAATCGATAAATTTACAATGCAGATGGGGGAACAAATATATATGTACGGGAAATCGAGTGTTAAATTAAGGATATTTATTGACCGTTTTCAATTGAAAAATGCATGGGTATGTAAGGGAATTAACATTAAGTCATAGGTTAACGTGCGAGGGCACTATGGGTATTTACGGGAAATGTGATGTTCAGTTGGGAATGTTGAAAAAGGTAGGTATGTACAGCAAATGAATGTTCAAATTGTTTTTATTACAATCCAAACACACCATATACTATACAGGAACCGCTTTTTGATCACAATCCAAAACCACACACCCCTACTATCCATCAGTCGCTGTTTGATTGCAATTTAAGACACCACATTTACTATCCAACAACTGATTTTGATTACAATCTAACACAAGGAGTGTTTATAAACACACGCTATACGTACATACATTCAATAATACCATCACACAAGAAGAGTTTGGATAAAAAAGAGGGATACAATTTATACGCACACTCACACAAACATACTTTACTACCACACAAGGGAAGAAGTGTTTATGTACACACTATGATCTCACACACAAATACAAGTTAGGGGCAAGACGTTTTAATGTTTAGTTGTAGATATACACAAACATACCAACATACAAAACTGACAATGTTTCAAGGTTTTAGACTATATCTCCAATAAATAAGTACAGTGTCATTTTCTACTGATGCACACTATTCTTTGGAGGTAAAGAAAATAGATAACCATAATGTTCACAAAAGCACATTTTCCATTAAACTTTATCCTTTCTCGTAAACTATTTTGAGCTTCTTACTTCCAGTATAATGTACAGTAGAAAGCACAAATCTTCCAGATTTTCATTATTACTTGGAACATTCTTTCACAGTATGAAAGATAAACAGTACCTTGAGCAAAATTATATACTAAAAGCTTCCTTAGCACGGTGCACACAATGTGATGTTGTGAAACGAATGCAGTAAAAGTTCATAACCTGTCGTCTAGCTCAGAAATGCAATCAAAATAATACCTTTGTACATACTACTGCCATTATTCTTGCCAACCATTATTCTTGCCATATTCTTTCTTGCCAAATTCTTACCATTATTATTACCCTATTCTTACCATTATTATTATATCATGTTATATTAAATTATTTTTATATTATATTATTATTATTATCATTATTAGCAGTACTACTAGTAGTAGTAATAGCAATAGAAGTAGTAGTGGTTGTAGTACTATTTAAGGATGAGAACTAGAGAGATTTTGCGAGGGTTATTTATATTGAAAAGTAATGAGAGACAGGGAATTAGTATTACGCAAGAGAGAGAGAGAGAGAGAGAGAGAGAGAGAGAGAGAGAGAGAGAGAGAGAGAGAGAGAGAGACAGACAGACAGACAGACAGACAGACAGAGACAGTGGGTGGTACTTAGGATATTGTTCGCCGAGGATACTTTTGAAAATGTTTAGTTATCTAACTGGACAACAGAATTGTTTCGTGTCGAAAGTACATGTACGTGATCGTCCTGTCTATAAATTTGAAGATGTGAATGGAAACGTGTTTAAAGAAACAACCTGTGACCACGAGTAACCCCGAAATAAGACGTTTATGACATAGAAGCCTTTCCCGATCAAACACGCAAAAGGAAACGTCGACATGAATAAATAAACGTAGGATGGAAAGAATATTCACTTCCTTTGGATTCTTTGACTCCGGCTATTAAACAAAGCAGCTACCTTCCTTACTTCTCAGAGTTCAAGAACTACAAAACCAATCCTTGTGGGTCTGAATTTGGGAACCTGCCTCTAAATATGAACTCTTTTTCTAAAAGCAAAATCGCCATTTTCTCCTAAATCTTTGGTTTATTGTGTCATGAGAGCAGCAATTGTCAGTACGAATGTACAACAAGGAAAAAAAAACCCAAACAAACAAATGTTCACAGTAATATCAACGGTAGATTCACTACCAACGAGTTACGTCTGTCGCAGTGCCATGAGCAGTCGTCTTTTGGAACATTTGGAAAATCGTTCACCTTTGACTAGATCCATCTATGAATAAATATTTTATTTTATTTAACATCACTTATTGACAGTCAGCTTATGTTGTTTCAGTCAAATTATTTGAATTCATTCAATTAGACCAGGAAGCTCGTTGGGAAGTAGCTCTTGTAGAAATCACTCATCCAACTCAAGGATTACCGTTGGAGATCCAACCACTTTCCTTGTCGAAATATTTAACGAATAAGTAAAAAGAACACTTGGGTACTTGGGTAAAAACAAAATGCAGGTTTCATTTCCTAAATGAGCACAAGCGAATCACCAGCTGAACTCTTATAGACCATTTTTAATGAGATCCTCATGAATATTAATGTATCGCGAAAACGAGGCTAAGCTAGGCAGATCGCGACTATACTGCATATAATATATTATGTATATTCCTTTTGAGAGAGAATATATTATATTGATAGCGGCTGTAATAGATGTAATATATTTTATACACATTGTTTCCTTTTGCGTAAGAACATTTTATATTATAGAATTACCACTGTATATATTATAATGGGGAAAACTTACGTTTAAGAGAATGGATATATCAAATAAGTTGATGAGTGTCCTTTTTGTCTACAGCACACAAAATACAAGTTAACGATAGAGAAAAGAAACTATTAAAGCATGAATTTTGTTTCTGATTAGGTATGGTTTAAATGTACAGCTATGATCAATCAATACTGTGGTCAAAACACGCGGTCAGAATAAAACATTTTACAAAATGTGCATAGTGACACAAACTGCCCTTTTAACCAACCACGCCCCCCAAACCAGTAGAGACTTTGTGGTGTGCTTTAAATAGTTTTGGGTACATGTCGGTATGCTTGCATTTTAATTTGTGTCAGAAATGCACAACCTGGTTGTTGTTATGGTGCTTGCTGCATTTAGTGCGGGGGGGGGGGGAGGGACTGGGATTTTCCCTTTAAATGACATTTTTTCTTTTCTGAATCATTTGTCAACCGACAATATGGATATGCGATTTTATTCATATGAACACATTTTTTGTTTTTTTTTGTTTCAGTAACAGATTGGCAGTTATATATTTACCCACAAAACAGCAGGATTATTTGTTCAAAGCTGTGTGAAGCATATATATTAAAAAAGCACCCTGCCCCCAAACACACAAACTGGTCCCTATGTGAACTTCTTCTTCATTGATTATAATATTATTTTTGTTGTGTTGGTAGATGGATGAATTTTTAACACCCAATATGTAAATGCAGACATTAGATAAAGTAAACATAAATGGGGAAGAATCGTGTCTAAACAATATAAAATTGTCATTTTATATATGGGATATTCTGTTAATCTGGTTATTAAAATAATTTTCTCTTTTAATTTTAACAAAACCTTTATCTGCTATAATTTGGTCCCCCCGGTTCTAACAAATCTATAAGCTGGTGCCTAGCTTAGCCTCGTTTTGGATTCGTTGACCCAGGGTCACATGAATACATTCTGAGAATGGTCTATTACACAAGAATTCCCCCAGGTTATTTTCATGCTCAGCACATTGTTTAAGCAATTTCAGCTATGTTGAGCGACTGGCTTGGCAAACGATTGGACAAAACTCGATGAATATAAAGATAAAGTACCATGCCTTTTCACACCGTCTTACAATGTACTATTCCGACCGTAATACGAAGCTACCGTCGGAATGTCAAGTTTTCAAATTTTCTCCCAGTTTGTGTGCTTTCTTGCGTGGAAACAGAGCGCCGCATTAAAATAAAAAAAAAATTACACTCACAAGAATGATCGATTCTAATTTTAAAACCTGATCGATCTGAACGATGTACTGAATTTGATGCCTGTATATCCCGATGTCGTCGAATATAACGTCGTTTTAAACACAGTTACTCCGTTGCTGAGAGTCATTTCAAACAGACAAGGCTGCTTATGATGGAGAATGTGTACATAATCATTATCTTCTTGTCAGTAGATCCTATTTTGACAGTGTTTAACATTAGCATTAAAGGAGACCTTGGGCGCAAATATTCTGTTCTCGAAAGTAGAAGTCACTGCGAAGTAAATTGTAAAGCAGATGTATCCAGGGTACCAAGAACGACAACAAGGACATGGTTTAGGAGATGTGTTAAAATCAGTTTCATTGGTATCTCCCATCTTAAAACCCAAAGGTAACTCGACGATTGCATGCTTGCAACGAAGCTGTTTTGAAGCAAGAAAAATAATGTCTTTAAAATACACTAATTAACCAACAAAGTCCCAAGAAGCTTTCATGACAGCAGGACAAAATGTTTTGCTGCAAACTGCGTAAGACCTGGGTTTGCCGCGACACTCCTGCAACTTATTTTTGCATTTCTAGCAAATGCATTAGTTCCTCCTTTATGCCATAGTAAGGGCAAGGCAGGCAGAGATGTCGAAACCACTCCAGCCCTCGTAGACAATTTAAAAAAAAAAAATTAAGCAGAACAGTTGTTCTGAGACGTGGATTTGTACTTCAACTAGTCAGCAGCAGCATTGACACCTACCTTTACTAAGCTTACGTAAACATCTCTTGTTGTACGGAAAAGAAACCAAGAACACTCATCTGACACATTAGAAAAATTCAACGCCACGGCTTTGATTGTAGATAATGCTGCAGATCACAGTGTTGGATTTAACGACCCTAACAGAAAATAAATTAAGGATGCAGTTTAGAAATGACGAGTCGTTGGATTTGGACATGTGGTTAAAAGATAATTATCTATTGAATGGAGCGGATGTACGGCGGGGAATGAATTTAAGTAGTACAGTGCTCCATTTGATGGCTAATCCTAACAAGTGCGAACCGAGCAGCGAAGAAGCTCGGCTTACGTAAAAGTGGGAACGACATCAATCAAACTTTGAGCGCTACGACAGCAAGGTATCCTCTAGGACGAGTGGAGGTGACAACCT
>JAECUM010009760.1:0-38858 GCA_016617855.1 Megalonaias nervosa | reverse complement strand
AGTCATCAGGAAAAGTCCGAAAGTTACATCTGTTTGGAAAAACTACTCTGGGCAGAGATATCTTGCAGTTCAATAAACCAAATCTTAATATAAATGTATGTAAAATACTAAGACACAAATACAATCGATTGGTACCTTTGCCTCTGACATAAAAAGGACACCATTACGGAGAGAGAAATGAAAATAGTGCTTATGTGTGTGTGTGTGTGTGTGTGTGTGTGTGTGTGTGTGTGTGTGTGTGTGATTTGGACTTTTAACGTAGCTTTAACAATTTTTCAGTCATATCGCTACGATGTCTGCAGTGCGGCAGTTTATAGTGATGTCTAGCAGTGGGGCTTAATGCCGCTGACATGTAGCATGATGTCCCACCCAGTCACATTATCCTAACACCAGGCCGACCAGTCCTAATAGAAGGGTCATCAACAATGCAAAAAGCATTCAAAACAAACGAAAACATGCAGAAGTCCTACCAGTCACACGGCAATAGTATGGCAGTACAATGACATGGCAATACAACCTAAAAATAAATATCAGATATACGGCAATAAGGCAAATACCAGGACTCCAGTTTAATGTTAAATACATTCATTGTCAGTGGAAATTTAGAAAGATGTCATAATCCATTTACGATGTTTTATATTTATCAGGCAATATATTACGTTTTTACTGGTAAAGGAATTTCAGACCTGGCCAGCACAATTATTGTTGTTTCTTGAAAAAATACGATTGAAAGAAAAATAATTTACTTTAAACAACTAATTTATGTTAAAACGAATTTACAGTAAAGTGTGGCACGTTATTCAGAACAGTAAGGCAAGACAAGGAATTAACATATTTCACACTATACTTACAATATTGTCTCCCGTTTCCTAAAGAGAAGAACGAGGAATCATTAGGTCTGTATGTATCATATTTACATTTGGCATATTAATCATTTTCTAACATGAACTACATAAATATATTAATCATGTTAATTTATTTGTTAATTTCTATTTAAGTTATGTGTCTCCCTTTATCGTTCTCGCAGTCAATGCCTCGGATCTATACAGAAACCTAATAGCTTGCTTGAAATTTTTTTATTTAAAGTAGATTTTCCTGTTTGTCTTAGAATATTCTAAGAGCAAAAGCCAAATGTAAAATTTAAAAAAAAATTATATCTAATTCTTGAAGTAGGAAGATGTATATTTTATTAAATGTATCCCTCTCTGGAAGTAGCATTTAAAAGAGAAAAAAGAGGATTGATACATATTTGCTGATGCACTAGAAAAGTTCAAGGATTGTGACTGTGAACTGTGTTCTTTAGTCTACATTCAAACACTACTGAATCTAACGGTGACCTTTTCAGTTTACTAGTCAAGTATTAGATAACTCTCACTTCTCAACTATATCTGTCATCCTTCCTTGTTTACAACCACACATCTAAGTTTTTCCCCTTATTTTTGTCTAAACGTTCTCATTTTTTCTAATGACATAAACTTCCTAAGCCAGTCTCCCTCTCTCTTTTTCATAGGAACTGACAGGTCAGTCACCATTCTGTTCTTGGAGCCTTGCAAGTTTTTTAGCACAGGACAACACCAATTCCATATCTACCCTGCAACTGAATCTTATTATAGAGTATGCTGGATCATAAGCTTGAATAGGAGTTGCATGTGCATTTACACACCACATGTCGTGTGCTCTTTGCGTGTTGATACCCAAGTCTTTCTCTTGCACTTCTTTAACCACTCATCAGGATCATATTGTCTCACCCCGTACAACAGAAGGTTGTATTTTCTTTCATGCTTTTCATGAGAAGAATTTTTCCCTCCAGATGTTTAATTGATTCCTCTATCTTCTCTTCCACGGTCCGGAGATCTTGCTCACTATCGTTCTGCAATTCTGTCACTCTCTCGTCTCCAAAAGTTAGGTTCTCCTTATTATCAGTGATTTTAAGTTTCACTGCTTTAATCTCTGCCTTATCAACCTGAATTTCTGGTCACAATTATTTTTTTCTTCTTGTACATGTCGTTTATTCATATAATTTTATATCTTCTAAACGTATTCTCCTTTGATCTTCCAGTTCAGCTTGTTGTCTTCTTTATGTGACTCATATGATACAGTTTTTCCTCTCATTTCAGATAAAAATTAATTGATCATTAATATAGAATCTAATGAAAGCTCGAGTTGGTTCCGAGTTAAAATTAGTGAGGAAGACATATTTAATCTTGTACTCTTGAACTGAGTCAAGGGGTATGTGTTCTAAATCTTTCAGAAGAGAATTATTACATTCTAAAATATTATGTGTTTAGCATAGAGAATCATCGGATCTTTAACCTGGTTGTTATACATGCATCATATAAAATTGTAAAAACAATTTATCACATTCGGCAGAAGTGTATCGCTTTGCATCCATATTTCTTACGCGTTAGATATCAATTTGATTATATTCGGTACAAATATCAATTAATGCAGCTCTTGCCTTTGGGTTATATAGTGAATAGTAATTATATGCATTAAGTTCTTGATTCATAAACTAAGTTGAAGTCACCTCCACTATTTATATGGTGAAATTTTACGTCCTGTATATCTTGTATGAAAAGATTGTAGTGTCAATGTTAGGACCATAAATCTTTATAAGCGTAAATCTGCATTTTGCGCTGCACCTGGTAAAGTTAACTATTTTGTTACATAGATAGTTCAGCAACTTCCAGGGATAAAATGACAGATCACATGTCTGTCTGCAAATTCAGAGAAACGATACGGGCGATGTACGATGCTTATTTGCTTGACATATATCTTTGTTCATAATTTTACTTTTGAATAGTCCCAGCTCTTTCTCAGCATATGTTTCAGTCAATTCCTTCATATCCTCATCTTCCTGCCGATATATAAATAGGTTGTTCCTCCTCGAATGTTGTTCCTGTTCATCAAACTCTTTTCTTAGAAACATCATTACGAGTTTGTAATTCAGCAATCAGTTCATTTTAATTTGATCGGCTTCTAGACCCTGGATTTTCTAGTTCTGGTTGTCATTCTCGCACTGAAACTTTATTAATTTCCATCTCAATTTTTCCATTTCCTATTCAAATTTTGTATTTGTATACATATATCTTTCTTGAGTTTGGACACTGTTTTCCAAAGAATCATACCCTTTGAAAGCCATTCTATGCAAACTTAGTGAAACTGTTTAACTTTGTTTCAGTGAATTATATTTTTGTGTAGCTCTGCTTCAAAAACATCACCACCAACTTTGTGCCATCTCGTCCGAACTAACTGGCTAATAGAAGTCGGGTGGGGGAGGATGGTGGCTACCTTCACCTACAAAAGAACAGGATATTGTCACATCTACTTCCTCCACAACCCCTGTTGCTTTCCATTGTTCCCGTACTTTCTTCCACGACTATAGTACAAATCACATAGCTCATGTACGCGCTCTAAGTCACCTTTTTCAGCTACAGGTGTCATTTAGGAGACTTTGATTACACATACATTTAAATGGCGTTTATTGACTTTATTTTGCGCCTTGTCCATCAAAATTCCATTGTATATACTCCTCGAAAAATGCTTAATGGCAAATTCAGTGATAACGTACTTTGACATTTTTAGGCACAGTCAAGTAAGCGAGGTGATCTTGTTTAAACCGGTTTTGTGGTGCGCTATGACGTAAGAGGGAACGCGCCTGCGGTTGGGAAGAAGTTGTACTACAAACATAAACAGAAACGAGACAATATCGTCATTTATAAACAAAGCCTGGGAAAACACCGGCAGGAAAAAAAAATCGGTACACAAGTCAAATAAATTGAAGGCAATTATGTAACTTCGTTTATATGTTCCGTATGGTATGTCGAGTCATTATTTCAATTCGTACATAATTCCTATTTTTCCCATTCAAATATATGCCTTCATGCACGCAAAAGACTATAGAATCACTGCTGTCAGTTCAAATTTATTTTATTTAAATTTTGCATCGTGCTAAATTATCATTTTGAAGAAATGTCACCTGTACCAGCTAAGAATAAAACTTACTATATTTTATTCCTCTATCCCATCATAGTTGAACATCCATACAGGAGATAAATGAAGATGTGCGCAATTTCTTGTTCACACTATCTTACCTTGATTCCCCTGCACTAGTAGTTCAATCCAATATCAACTTTCTTGAACCAGTGTAGTGCCAAAATGCCGTTGTTAAAGTCCATAGCGATCGATAATTTTCGTCTGGAAATTTTGTTATGAATAAACTTTGTTATAACTTCATTATGATTAAATTTAAAAATAAAGTTATTTTTTAAACTTATTTCAGTAAATGCACTTACATGACCCGTGTGACTTGTACTATGAGATGTAGTGCGTATGTTGCACACAACGATATGCGACCATGCACGAAACACCTTGTCACATTTTGTATTGTGATTAATCAACACATTCGTCACATTTTGTATTGTGATTAATCAACACATTCGTGCATGTTTAATGCCTTAAAACATCACAATTGTGTCAACAGGTTTAACAAAACCCCTGTCAGGGTATCCTGGACCGCTAAGAAAACAGTTCCACGTAGTGAAGAAAATCGAATACTCGTTAAAAAGACCTACCGTATAATACAGTGTTATTGGGTGTTATTGGGTGTTTTGTTATTGGGTGTTTTGTTATTTTGTTATTGGGTGTTTTTTTATTGGGTGTTTTGTTATTGGGTGTTTCCAGTTCGACAAAGCCAAAATTGTGACTCCCATTCTTACAGTCTAGGTAGAATAAAATATAGCAGTAACATTTTGATTTTCCGATTGCGGTCTTAAATATATAAAATATACAATTTTGATAACGAGTGGGGTAGATTCTTGCTTTCACTCTGTGTGAAAATAATTACCGTTTAAACTGCATATGTCTTATTTGAATAGATAAAGGATACACCTAGGTCGGAAATGTTAATAGTCTGTCTGTTAGTATGTATGCAAATATGTAGGTGTGTAAACTGATAGGTAAGTAGGTAGATAGGTAGGTAGGTAGAAAGAAGTGATTAGTTACTTATTTACCTTAGTAATCTAATCCAGTTCAAGTGCTAGTGTTTTAGACTGACTATCATTTAATGACTTCAACAAAATGAAGACTTAACTTATGTCTAATGAATCACTTTACCAAGAATTTACTCACTTTGTTTCATTTCCATTGCTTCCATTTTTCCAAGAAATTGTTGACCTTGTTTCCTTTCCATTATTTCCATTTTTCCAAGAATTTGGTGACCTTATTTCCTTCTTGTAGTTTGTACGAATAACGCCTACGCAAACAGCAGGTGAAGTTGCTTATTGCAAGTAAAATGCAAACCAATAAATCTAGTTACTGATTTGAAGAGCTCTAATTTGTCTCTTTTCTACAAGCAGTTTTCTTCTCACGTCCTGTTTCTTTTTTTTACATTGAATAAACTGAGCATTTGGAAAAATATTTTGAACAAACTATTCGTCTCAGTGCCCCAAACCCCGTGAAATTGCACATGAGTCAGAGCTAATGAGTTTCCTTGAAATATCCAGGGAAATCTGCTGGTACTCAAATTAGTCAGTCCGATCCTGACTGAATCAAGTAACAACGACGTCTGGGTGTAGCGAAGTACAGGCATACCTATGCAAAGAATCAGTCATTTATTTGCATCGCTAGTTACATATGTGTACCTGGAATTTTTAATCTATTTAACTCGGGATATTAATTAAAATTAGCAGTGCTATATTGACATTTTGATAGAGCAACAAAAACTTCGAAGAATTATCATATTTAATCAATATTTCGCTGTAATCATAAACATAGCTTTCGTGTCTCATACAGATACACCTTGCTACTGAATTTTCATCATAGTAGTCCAGAATTGGTCGATACCTTAATACTGGATTTTCGTCATGGTAGTCCAGAATTGGTCGATACCTTAATAATAGATTTTCGTCATGGTAGTCCAGCCACGTTCGATACCTTACTACTGAACACATAATTATTCGCATTGTAGCGCCTATGAGCATGCATTTATAGAAATTTCAATAAGACTTGGAAATTTATAAATAACGGGGATCTTCGCACACAAATCAAACTCAAAATCAGTATTCGTAGTATAGCACACATTGATAGTCGATAATATTAAATCAGCAGCAGTGAGATAATGAAAAAACAGACTGCCACTCAATACGTCTATAGGTTGACAATTAAGCCAACACTGATTTATACACTGTACACAGACAAATAGAAAACAGCAACCGATATTTACACAGACTTATAATTAAAGTAATAATTTCTGAGTTGGTTTAAGAGTCGGATTTCAAAACGAAGTTTGATGGTTCGGGATTCAGCATCCGCCTAATAACAATCAGATCAAAAACACTAGATGACTGTTTTCTACAAACCATGATTAAAGTAAAAATTTAAGTTAATATTTAAGCTCTCTAAAGCTAAATAAAGCAACATAGTTGTCACAATTGACCTATCGCCACTTGTCAATCATGCTGATCAAGTAACCAATCAGCAAGCATAAATTAGACACACCTGCAGACATTGCTTACGTCTGCCATTTTCCTTCGACAAGCTGCTTGTGGATATAAAGAATTGATTATGATAAGTAAAAAGTACAATTTTGGCAATGATTGGTTGATTTCTCGATCAATACGGGTGAAAAGAAGGCAGTGGGAGCCTTGTAATTCAGATTGTCGATATCCAGATCGTCTAAATGGAGGAATTAGACTTAATCCTATCCCTTAACATAGATAAAACTTCGATGGATAAAGACTTTTTTGTGGTCGCATGTACGATCAGCTGAATATGGAAACAATTGATGTCCCGTCGATGGCTTGAAGGTTCAAAAAAGAATTGAAATTGAAAAATATATTTAAAAAGAAACGTTTCTAGAATATGGGTGGACAACCCACACACCCCCAACTTTCGGGCTTTGATGTTTTGATTTTTCTTGAGTAGAAAGCACTGAACCCAAGACTGCATTATTTTAAATGCAAAACCGATCATTAACACAACACTTGATAGGCATACTCCAAAATAATCCATTCCTCTTTGTCATATCTGATGTCATTTTCTTCCAAGTTCATCATCTGTTTGCTAGAGATCCTTATCAAATTGCTTTAAGTCTGTTTACTTCATATGTTTTAAAATGATAAAAAAATATGAAGTTTTATGCTTGATTCATTTAAAAGTTGGAACTTGGTGGGGACCAAACGGTAAGCTTCCTGGCTTATTAATTTTTGTTTTCAGTGGTTGTTCTGTTTCAGTTGCAGACTCTTTGATTCTGCCCTCTTTCCATATTCCTTTGAACCCTTACCATTAAGTGTGATGGTACAAAGTCACTGCAATAGAGAGATATCTGTCATATCTTTATAATATGTAACTTTGAAACACAACAAGCTATTCGCTAGCTTCATATGTTCTGCCTTATCGATTATAAGAGAGAGAGAGAGAGAGAGAGAGAGAGAGAGAGAGAGAGAGAGAGTTTCTCACTTGACATCTCACTGATGTGTTTAGGCAGCGAGATAGATTATGAATTAGTGGTTGCTTTCTGCTTCCTGAAATGAAAATGCAAGAAGTTTGGGTTAGTATCACAGACTGGAGAAAATGATTGGAAAGATTTTATTGGATCAAAATTACCCGAACATTCTCTTAGCTGTGAGTAGTGCAACATCCGCTTCGAAACAAAAGTCTCCTTTCAGGTAGGTTATGAAATTAAAAGTATGCAAGTAAAAAAACGTCTTGAACAAAGTTGAAGCAATTACTGAGTCGGCAAAATCTCCCTCATTTTTTAACAAGCAGCAGAATTCGAATATCACTTCAAATCTTCTCTCAAATTTCTTCTTACTTTATGCTTACTTGCGTTGATTTAAGTTCAGATTTTCAGGTGGCTAAATGAATATTAAGAAAGAGACAGACACAGTCAAGAGGATAGCAGCAGGAGGGCGTTAACCGACCACGGTCGGCCAGACATGGGTGAAAAAAATGACGCAAAAATACACGGCACTGTTGGAATGACCAACAGTAACATAAACTATATGAGACACATCATGATGTTTTTATGAGCCATAAAATTTGAATATTTGTATTTGATATGAGCAACAGGGGGCAAATCGACCGAGTGAAAATGACGCAAAGACTCTGTTTCAGTAACCAACCTTTGTAAAGAAAATTTGTATATGGCTAGTCATTATATTATTTTAAGCAACAAAAAGCAAAAATAGACTGTAGAGGCTGAGTGTTTTGTCTGTGCTAGTTTAGTTGCCAATTTATTGCCAGATATTTTTGTTTGTGCCAGTTTATATTCATTTGTGGGGTCCTCTCATGGGGTACCTTTCAGTGAGGTTTTCTCATTTTTCCAATTTCTGCCTTCATGGGGTCCATTTATGGGGTACCCCTTATGAGGTCTACTTTTAGGTTTGAATTTTCCGTTGTATTTCTGGCTATATTTTTCTTGTATTTCTGGCTATCTTTATTTCTGGCTATTTTGGGCTCTTTACCCCTATGGTCTATTTTTACCATAAAGGTGTGGGGGGAAGGTGTTTCCCCTTTATGTTCACACGAACATACCCCAGGTGAATTCCTAGATACGAAATGAAATACTAGAAATTCAGAAGGTTATCCATAAATTTCGCGCAGGCCATGGTTCTACTGTCAACAGGATACGCACTGTTTTATGACAATTTTTTGCATACCCACCCCCAGGTGAACCCGAGGTGGTGCAAAACCGCACCACCACCAGTTTCGACTGGTGATGGATATGCGCAAATTGTCAGCTATCAGTATGTTTTCCGGTTGACTTTCGAACGCTTAGCCTGCGGCCCCCGACTAATAACTTCAGTTTTAACCTGCCTGCAGTATGCCGATTCCGGGGGTCGAACCCACGAAGTATACCTGTAATGGTTTGGAAATCCAACAACGTTACCACTACTCTACCGCAGCTTCGAGAGATATTTGATAAAACCTAATATAAATACCTGCTGTTGACGATAAATTAAAAACGTTTCAGTAGTTTATAGTTATCCCGTACTCTCTAATCAGCTAAAATAAAATACCTAAAAAGTGTTATTTGCAAAAGATAAATAATATATCTAAATTCGTACTGCGTACATTGCCTAGTGGGGAGAAATATTCCGTACATGTCGTCCACAGGTAAAGTTAGCCAAGCGAAAAAGGTCTGCCATCACAGCACTCGAGAACGTTTCTAAACAGCCTGTGGGTGGTTTTCACAGAGAATATATGAGTAAAAACAGTGTTATTTACGAAAGAAAAATAATATATCTAAATTCGTACTCGTATCTGTAGTCCACAGGTAGAGTTAGTCAAGCGCAAGAGGTCTGCTCTCACCATACTAGAGAATGTTCCTAAATAGCATGCGGCAAAATAAGTGGTTTTCACAGAGAATATATCAGTATATGATGCTTGTGAAAAGACAGATACGCAAATATGTAAGAAGGTTAAACATGTACAAGTATTTAGATCGTATAATTTATTTATCAAGTATTCTAGTGTTTTAAAATTTATGTTCAATGTAACAGTTACAGATTTCTCTGCAGAGTGTACAAGAATCGATTTTTGGCTGTGTAAATCCCAGCGAGTTATTATTAGCGCATAGGTATTTTTAGCGCGCTCAGACACGCGACCTGAACCACTTGACATAATGAGGAAAACACTGCATGTTATTAATAGCTGATAAGTATTTTTAGCCAGTCACGCTACCAGGATAATGTCTAATCTGCGAGTATAATTGAGATCAAGCAATTCATTGTTGCTGAATAAAATGCGTTACGTTACTGTAATACAGTTAAACCTTTTATCTCTGCTGACTTAGTGATCTGTAATTAAATCATTGTTGTAATAATAATAATGAGTGATTCTGCGCTTACTATGGAATCTCATATAGCTAAATTAGCTCGACATCGACTAGATGCAATTAAGAAATATCTTCCAGTCCGCGATTCTGTCAAACAGCAGCTGCAACAACGTCACGAAGCTCTTGTGGAATTTACAGAGGGTACAGAACAATTTTTTAAACCAATTGTAGAACCAACCCAAAATGTTTTTACAGCAACTGAGGCAACACAAGAAACTCTTGAGATATTACCTGCTGATATTGCTGGCCGTCTTCAACAACCTCCACCTGAAGTTCAACCACCACCACCAAAAGTTAAAACCTGCATGATGGATAAACTTAATGAGGATAATATTGCTGCTATCATGGATAAAAACAAAATACTTCGTATTGCTCCATTTGGTTGGCAGGATAAAGAAAAATATGTAATACCTGAACATATTCAAAATGTAAGCCGTGTTAATTGGTGTAAATATTTATATCGCTTTAATTCCGGTGCTGATTAGACCGGAGATGATGTTGAAGATTTTAACAATTTTAACCAGATAGTATATATATATATATATATATATATATATATATATATATATAGTATATATATATATATATATATATATATATATATATATATATATATATATATATATATATATATATAGAGAGAGAGAGAGAGAGAGAGAGAGAGAGAGAGAGAGAGAGAGAGAAATGAAGGAAAGATACAAACACAAGAAGAAATAAGGCTTAAACTTGAAAAAATCGAAACAAAAAAGAGAAGAATGAATTGTAAAAACTAAACCTAAACCAACGAAGGAACAGAAAAAACAGCGTAAATCGCAAACCTAATAGCGGGTAGTAGTCTGGCCTGTCGTTGTCGCTGATCAACCAATATTGATCAATGTTGCAACTTCTTTCTAGACAACAACGAATTATAATAACATGTTCAAACGTGTATCTGATCCAGCATTTGACTTGGACGCACCAGTACTCAATGATGAGTCTGTACGTGATCATCAATGTTATTCTTATGAAGCACGAGAACCAAACCAGCGTGGGCGAATCGAACTACAAGCCCAAAATCCATCCAGGTATGTCTTGCCCGCCGAGGCATTTATTGAAGTTCAGGGTAGATTTTTGAGACATAACAGTAATCCATACGCTGCGGAAGACCAATGCGGATTCGTTAATAATGGTGTTATGGAGTTATTTAAAAGTACCATGTATATAACTGAATGTAGACAAATCGAAGTATGTTACAATGATGTCTATGTTGCTACGATGATACTCGGTCTTGAAAGATATTCCGACGATTATTCAAGGTCTGCTGTTCCATCAATGATGCTTTCAAAAGATATTACTGACCATCCTAACCATACACAGCATGAGATAAGATGACGAAGAAACTTCGCTGGCGCCGCTGACGCCGATGTGAACCTGTAGTCCATAGCGCTATTCCAGAATTTAACCTGGCATTTGCGGCACGACGATCTCAAATTGATGTTCATGGACATCAGGAACCATCCGAAGACATAATACTGAATTTCGAGCACAACAACGTAGCACAGGCGTATCATAGTTTGATGAGATTTATGGGGCTTGATCAGATTGTTGATTCTGGTTTGCAGATATCTCAGCGTGATTTCGTAACGCTGTATCCAATCTATTATTTCTCACTGGAACATTTGGATTTGTTCAGGCAATCTCTCGTTGACATTCACGTGCGAGCAACTGTTAATGATATACCTGCTGGTTCTCATGGTTACAGAGCAACCGCTGTTATACTGTCAGACAAAACAATGTTGCTTGAAGGTGTTGGTGGACGAATGAGAGTTATTGATGCGCCCGTAGAAAACATGTAATTAGGTCATTCATGATCTTATAATGTCATATCATCACGTCAATGTTAGTCTGACGCCCGGTCAGATTAAAAAACTTCAATCGGCATCGAAGAAGAATTCTGGGACAAAAATTACTCTGAAATCAGCGGCGTTGCAGGGCCCAAATAAAGTATCGTTGACTGAACGTCAACTCAAACACTACAATGACGCCAAGAAATTAAGAAATGGCGCTTGACTTGATCTTTCTGCGAATGCGATCAGTAACACAACAAAACCGGTGGTATATTTCCGTTTCTAGAGGCGTTACCAGCGTCAACTGCAACGGCGGCTCCAGCTATTGCAAAAGCAGCTTCATTTGGTGCTGTTGGAACAGCTGCTGTTATGGCATTGAAAAAAGCAACAGGACACGAACTGAAAACCTCAAAAAAGGGACATGGTCTAAGATTACCAGGAACGCAGTATGGTCAAAGGTCTGAGACTGCCGGGGACGCTTCGTTAAAGCTCCCCATGTCCAATGTTGATTTACTTGATAATGCTCTGCGATAAAATATAAAAATACGTCAGTGGTGCTTTCATGCGTGATGAATTACCTGTAAAACCAAATCGTGTTGAAACCTGTATCATTAATCTCGATGGACGTTCTGGTCCATGTACTCATTGGGTTTCATACGCGTTTGATCCACGCGGAGTTGTTTATTTTGTTTCGTATGGATTGGCACCACCTAGAGAATATTTAGAACATAGCAGAGTGCGAAGCACTCAGGTCTGGTATTCAAAATTACCAACACAGATAACAACGGATCTACCAATATGTGTTCCAGAAGTACTTGCTGTACTTAATGCTGTGTCAAGGTCATCAGCACATAAAGTCGTGCATAAGTATACTGTTCGTCGTTTTAAGCAGGTTAATACTCTATAATGGTAGATATTTACCGAAGAGCTGATAGCGGCAAGCCCCAGGGTGTTATTGATTGATCAAAATATGCGACACGAGATGAACTTGCTGATCTTTTACGTCTCGCCGATGTTGACGAAAATGAGGTTGTTGTTTTGCAGGATCAGCAAGTACGGTTAAAGACGAGCAATATCTCGTTGACAGATATCATTCTGCAATTTCCAGGCGCGACCGAAGATAACTTAATGTTGTTTACTAAAACTGATAAAATTAAAGAATCGAGGTATTCAATTCTAACAATCATGGGAGAGATTGCTGGACGTAATAGAAGAATTGGAGACATAATGTATGGCGCTCTCAACCTGAGCAGAAATACAATTATCAATGCGAGAGAACCAAAGTCAGACGATGACGTGGCAGTAACAAAATACGTGGACAACAAAAAAAAGCACGATCAGAACTGAGATCAGCAATAACGTTGCCAAAGCCGGTGATGCAATGACTGGCTTTCTCAACATGGACGGAAATAGCATTGCTAATTTGAGAGAACCAGAATCAAACGATGACGCTGCAACAAAGAAATACGTGGACATTGGCAACATCCCGATAATGACCTCGTTAATAACAATCAATGATGGAATGACTCAGATCTGAATATACTAATCATGTAACCGCGTTCACAAATTTTCGAAAAAAACACGAATAGAACCATTAATTAATTTTTGGGAAATTCAGCGGTCATCAACACCAAACTCTCTGAAATTCACACATAACTTATTGATCTAGTCAACGTTAAAACAACAATTGAAATTATTAACAATGAGCTCACCAACATCAACTCAAGAATCAATTCGATAACCACTGAACTCGATAAAATCAGAAAGATTGCTGACGGTGTAATTCACACAACTCCGCTCATCAACATGGTGTACACAGTAGCGTCTGGATTAGAAATATGGACAAAAAATAACAAATCCATCAAACATACCGCTGAGTTTACTAAGGATGTACAGGTTATCCTTGCTTAGCCCTGGGTAATTAATGATACTTCCACACATTCCTTTCCGTTATGGCTCAGAAACTTCTTCCGGAACTATGATAGACATGATAGAACAGAATACGGAGGTAATATTCATATTGGAATCAGAGGATAATGCCTTAACAGTGGATTACTTCTGGTATCTGGAATTCATCGCGAAGAATTCTTAATTGATTACTTAGTAAAACACATAATGAATCCCACACAATCCTTTCGGAATAATCAAGCATGTGCGTGGAAGGTATCGCTGGAAAAAAAAATCATCAACGAGCATATGATAAAATAAAAAAGTATCTTAGATGAATCATCGTCATCGACAATGTTGTATACGCGGTTTCAGCGACGCACGTGATACCGCCCGAGGTCGGAATCGGTGTCTCTTTTGTTATCGGTGTTGCTAGTATACTCAATATTATCGCGAAAAAAAATATATCTACATATGCCAGTAAAAAATTACACGAGCACATAGAAATAACTTACACTGCGAGATATGCTTGCATAAATATATCATCGATACTGTCAGCGGAGTTAAACGACGATGCAATATCAGACAATGAATTTGATTAAATTAGGGATATTTATTATCGGTATCACAGGAACGCCAACATAATCTTGCCAACGTTGCCAACGCCACATTTAGAATCCGCCGTATATCTATATTATATCTATAATAATGACCTCAGAAATAACCAAAGGACTAGAGCAGATCATCGCTAACATAACACCGCCGATGACCACAATGATATCGGCAACATCAACACAGCCAGAATTCGATATTGGTTTCTCAGCTCCTATAAAAGCTCCTAATGATCGGTCACTTAAAATTGCACTGGCACAATTACAACTTTATTCTAGTTTGCCAAATATCAGAGAAAAGTCATTTGGTAGATTAGACGCAAGACCCAATCTGGGAAGTCGTTACCATCCCAACAGGATCATATCAAATCGAACAAATCAACGATGAACTTCAGCGTAGAATTAAATCAATAGCAGTGAAAGAATCAAAGATCGCTGTTAAAGTACATGAGCCAACGCTGAGCGCCGATGTAGAAATATCGACGCCGAATTACGCCGTTGACATGTTCAGATCGTCTATCAGAACCATGCTAGGATGGCAACAGGCAGGACCAGATGTTGTGAAACCACCACGTTCAGGACGATCTGATTTTTATTCAACGGAAGACCGTCCCCTTACATATAGTTAGCGACAGAGTATGATGATCCACTCGATAATTTCCAACGTCTGGATAATAAACTTCTTCAAGGAGAAAAAACAGCCAGCGAGATAAACAAGGTTGTACCAAAGAGAACAGCAAGAACTAAGAGAGAAGTTTGAGAAGAATACACTTGAATATACCAATCATTTTATTAGATCAAGTATCGATGTTACAATGAGTCAACTAGGAGGTCTGAGTCACGATGCCTCGTGTTTAGCAATTAATGTTTATGTGGCAGCCAGTCGTGAGAATGAACCAGATCAACAAAAAATATTTTATGATCGTTTTAAGATCACTGAAAGGACATTATTGATACATTTAAAGTACCCGGGTTGATTCTGTTACATTGAAGCAGACTATCAGTTATATTGCTGACAAATATCTTCCGAAGATTGTTGCAGTATGGAAGAAAATAAAACGCCCTCCAGATATTCTCCGACATGACAACGATCCAGCAGGTTGTGATCGTCATGTGTCGCCGGGTATTGTCAACATCACGTCGACGATTTTTGTAAATTTAGTCTGTGACACAGTCGATGGTAGCTTTACCTCGTCTGGGCAAGAATTGCAAGGGCAGGCTCAGCAGGGATATGTTCTTCAGAGCTTTTCTCCAGAAGCTCCGCCGGGTCATTTGATTGTGTCGGTGCCTACTAATCCTTTTTATTTACGACGTCATAATTCATCGCTGTCACGATTACGTTTTCGTCTAACCGACCAAGACGGTAATTTACTGGACACACGTGGTACAGAATTAACTGTTAGTTTGTATGTGCGTGACAGACCCTGAACGGCCTCTCTCGGCCAGTGAAAAAGAAACCACAAAAATACATTTTTTGTCGTTATTTGTTTTCGTTAATTTTTGTTGTTGTTTGAGATATTCTTCTTATTCTGTGGGAATCTTAATAGATTCAAATACAAGTTTTTTTTTAGCTGTCTCGCACGTGCACTTACAGCCGCTCGGGTTTCATATTGTCGAGACAAATCTGATCGTATTTTCTCAATGACGCTTGCCAATGGAACAAATTTAGCTAGGTCATGTCGTTCGTGTAAATCCGCCAATGACAATTCCATTTCGCTTTGCAGTAATTTGGTAAATCTGTACTCAGCCACTAGTGTGTATCTGTCTTGTTCACGTCGCTGCTGAATCTATGCGGGGTTTTCTGAGCATGTGCGAAGAAGTTTCTAAACTTACATATATCCATGTCGCCGGGACACCATGTTTGATGAATAATTCGAAGGTTATGTGTATCAACCCCGTTAAAAATAACCGAAACATTACAGGTATCTCTAATTACTTTGGGAATCTGAGTATACTGTTGAGTGACGTAAATGACATCTGTGTTTTTATGTCTGCCCCGTGAAAATATTCTGGCTGGATTTGCTCGTTTGTCAAGCATGACATCATCGTAGACCACTAGATTGTTGATATCCCCACTAAAATACTCGACGGACTGCGCTTCATCGATGTCTGTGATAAATTCAATAACATTCGTCTTCAGCAGCTGTAGATTCATTAAATTCCTTAAGAACCTTATAGCATCACGGATATTGCTACTAAATAAAGTTTGCCCCATTTGAGCCATCTTATTATGAGGTTGAGCAGCAAATGTGTGTGTGTGTGTGTGTGTGTGTGTGTGTGTGTGTGTGTGTGCGTGATTTAGATTTTTAACGTAGCTTTAACAATATTCAGTCATATCGCTACGATGTCTGCAGTGTGACAGTTTATAGTGATGTCTAGCACTGGGGCATCATACGGCAGACATGTGGCATGATGTCCCACCCAGTCACATTATCCTGACACCAGGTCGACCAGTCCTAACACTAACCTCTTAATGCTGAGCGTCAAGCGAGGCAGATGTTAGTACCATTTTAAAAAGTCTTTTGGTATGACCCGGCCTGGGTTCGAACCCGCGACCTCCCGCATCAGAGGCGGACGCTCTAACCACTAGACCACCGGAGCGGTCCAGCAAATGAGTTTTACCCAACCCAGATGGATCAATTATAATAGCTCGAATGGAATTTGGTAACACTGGATGATATTTGACCGGTACTTGCTCACGTGTGGCTGAAAATCAATCACGTTCATATTGTACAAATATAATAGTATTTATAATCATGAGTTTATATTGTGTTAGATGCAAAACAGTCACTGGTACAAAATTTCTGAGAGCAACCAAGTTGAAAAATAATACGCCGGCACTTGCAGGGAAATGTATAAAATGAGGCGCACAAAAATATAAGTTTGTGAGTATTCCTGTAGCAAAAAGATGCGGCGATATTGCTCAGGCACTCGGAAAAATATCTGGAACACCATGGGCTAAGTATCCTGGGCGAAAACATCTTCCAGGATATAATTATTGTGGTCCTGGAACTCGCCTTGATATTAGACATGACGAAAAAAAAATCAACCAAAACCGGGCGAAGAACCGGTAAAAATGCAATTGATCAAGCGTGCCATCTTCATGATGTCACGTATAAAAATCCAGATCTACAACAGCGACATATCATGGATGTCAAGTTAATTCACACGCTGAATTCGATAAAGAATAAAAACATACGAGATTCACTCACGAATTGGTTGATAAGATCGCGATGAAAGGTAAAATACGGTTGGAGCAGGTAATTGAACGCCAACAACTACATAAAGGAGTCGATTTATTATAGTCCAAGAGGATATTGGAGTGGTACAGCAGCGATTAAACAACTCGCTGATTCAGCAGGTGTCACACTAGCTGTAGGCGCAGATGGGTTGTCAAGACAGGCCATATGGCAAATTTATCTTCCACGTCCCAAAACGATTCAACACGGACGGTTTGATGTCAGCACACCCAACGAAGTTCATCAGGCAGATATCTTGTTGATGCAATTGCGAAAAAACACATAACACGACGAAAATCACCAGGTCAGCTACAACAACCAGTGTTGGGTAGTAAAGTAACAGTGACGTATTTATATGAACCTGGTGAGCTTGAGGGTGGTTCAGCAAGAGCAACTGGTCCCGTGTGGAGTGTTACAACACATAATATTTCCAGCGTGGTAAGATCTACTAGGCAGCCACTAATCTATAGACCAATCTATAGACTAGATTCAATAGCTCCTCAACGTGGATTTGTGCGTGAACAATTACCGGTAATTCCGGAAAACACCCAGTTACCACCAGATTAGATACGGCGTCACGGACGCTAGCTGGGGACTCCCCACACGCGCCAACAAAAAACGCTGACAAGAGTTACAACTGGTGAGGAACGAAGCTCCTCTACGTTTTGTTACATTCAAGACATGTCAGAGAAACATTTTCGCGTGTGTGTGGTCTAGACTACTGTCGATTCTGTGCACGATAAATTGTCTTACGTCATTAGGAAAATATTGCCATAACATTATTGTGTTACAGCAGGAGCAGTGATTATTTTGTCGTTGTTTCAGCATCATGACAAATTCCTCATCCAGATCAAACTGGTATGATTTTTTCTTTTGTCATCTCGCGCATAATTTGTCTATTTTTTCTTCACTACGTTTATAATTCCTGGTGACGCTGTTGTTGTTTTTGACGCTGTTGGCAACTTCAGAACGTAGACAACCCTGTGTAACTGAGATATTTTTGTTACTCTAAACACAGCCAGACAAACTAAATTTGACGATTCTATGCGATCATCGACAACAAAGATATTGATATCTGATATTGTTAATCCATGAGACGAATGGATTGTTATTGCATATCCCAGAGTCCAGCACGATGGGTTTGGCCTCTGTCGTGGAGCGACTGCCGCTTGCGTCTTCGACGCAGACAACGCTTGTTGTACAGTCTCTTCTGGAACCTCGACGATATCATTAAGAACGATTCACCTGTAAACGGCGGTGGCTGTCCATGATCGCCACACATGATAATTGCAGTAGAGTTTGTTGATCATCAACCAGGAAATGTCTGTAATGTTTCTTTGGATACTGTGAAAGTCTCATCCCAGACAATTATTTTCGGGATATATTTCTCACCCATTCGTTCGGACGTCCATGCATCACCTCGCCATCTAAAGAAACTATGATACGTGCGTGCGTTGACACCACGTTGTCTCATCTCTCTGGAAAGCTGGTGAGTTGGCGTCAACACAATCATGGCAGAGTTTTTAAATAATTATATCGCACGTGTTGTTTTACCAGAACCACCTGGACCATTCAGATAGATCGTGCTATATCTCGTGATTGGATCGTTTACTGACGGTGATGTTGAAATCTGTGATAAATTATCGTTGCGATAATAAGCATCAGGTGCTTTAGCATCAGCCGACTCTGAATATTTACGTATTTGTTCACATTTTATTCGCCGCGAACCCCAACCGGCATCGCTATCATTATCGATAAATGGTTTCACAAGATCCATTTTACAACAATCAATATAAAAAGAATATGTGGCGGTTTATTGACGAGTATGCCAACAAAGATGATCTCAAATGAGCAAACTGAGGAGAATTGCCGTCGTCGTAGATAACTATTGTACCTATGTTTTTTCCATCTTGCATGATTGCATTTATGCGTTACACCAGTATACATCGCGCCGCTGTGTCCTTGACAACAAAATCTAATTCGGCTGGATCCATGAGTAATCTTGTACAACGACGAGCATTATGAGATGACGAACTCTGAGTGAACTTACCGATAATTTTTCTACATATATCTTTGTCGTCTTGTGGTAACCAGATAGACTTTTGTGATTTGTATGAAATTATCGTAGAGGTTACAGCTAATGATGTGAGGATCTTAGCATCGAGCATGTAACTTAATAACACTATTGAAGTCCAACCATGCTGATTTTCCGCAGCAGTCGTTGAGATTAACACTGGTATCCGGTTTATTAATGTATCTATCAAACCAAATTGGTATCACAGGATGAATACTCGCTGAAAAACTCGAATGATTCAATCTCGGCAAATGCAGTTGGTAGTGGCCCGTTTATTGCAACTCGTGGCATTTCGTGTGTTGGATGCCCGAATCGCTCGAAATAAGGATGGCACTCGACAAGTCCAAGAAAATCCGCCGGATAAGCAGCTATAGTGTCAACAGAAATCATGTCAGAGGAATTATATTTTGTGTTCCAAAGACCATCATAGCCAAAATCAACACAAGATTGTGATATATCATCGATGAATTCTTTTGGAATTGGACGCAATTTTTTTTTTTTTTTTTTGGGGGGGGAGGGGAGTGTGTGCTATATGAGCCACAATGGACGACGCTGTATAACAGTTAACGAGTAAATCATCGTTGTCGCCGTCATATTTTACAGCAATCTGTTTCATCGTACGTTGGTGTGATTCCTTCCGATAAAGAACGCCAGATGGCGGAAGAAATTGATCAAATATTGATTCATCCGACTCAGAGTCATCTCCATTAAATAGCCAGACCGATACAGGGTCACGCTTACTTTTATGTTGTAGATTTCTTCGTAAATATCGCCGTCATAAAATCATATTATTCTCTCCCTTGGAAATTTTGTCACCAAGTCGGTCTACGCATGTGAATTATGATCATATAAAATTATTGGAGCACCCTTACTACAGCATTTACCAGAATTGGACAAAATTTCATTTGTTAATGTTTTTATAATCATTGGAATCTTCAGTGTTTTTCCTAAAATAACTACGTCATCTATCTTAGCACCGTTGATAAGAGAGTTTTCCAAGTTATTTTTTTTTTAATTCTTGATTCTGTAAGTCCATTTCTCGTATCGAGTTTGCAAAATATTCTCTGACACGTTGAGCCACGCAATTTAGCGAACCTGTTTTCATCGGAGCAAGAGCAGCTATGTCTGTTTCATTTAAACGATAAATTGTGTAAACAATAGCTGCATCAGCATAAGCGTTCTGGTAGTAGGTGCTGTCTATCCCGATAAATGTTCCTGGTTTGGTATTTTTATCTATTATTACGACATTGTTATGTCGCTCGAGTTTATCACGAATAATCCACTGTGATCCATCTGGTGTTTGTTGCTCAGCTATAAATTTTATCCTGAAAAAATACTTCTTGTTGTCTTGTAGATGCTCTATTATTTTATGAGCAAAATTTTGATTCATTGTTGAATCTATAAATATTCCATCGCCATCTATTTTAAACGTCGACCAAACACGAACAGAACCATCGTTGTAAAACCCATTCTTTGCTTGTTTGATTAAATCACGCAACTGTAACTCAAATGGTATTTGTTTCTTATCTTTGGTTAATCTGTCAAAATCAAATCTTGATGTTGACGGCTCAATCGCAGACAACCTTACAAAATCATCTTGTGTTGCTTCTAGTGATCTTATGTATTTTTTGATGAGACTTAAATCTGTTTTCGATTTTGGTAATATGATTTTATTCCAGGTGAGATTCTGACATTGTTGCTGTAGTAATCTAGCTTTGTCCCACCGGCCAATATGAGACTATATCAATAGAATTATTTAATTACCTTTCTTTAACTGAACATATATCCAATTAGACCTTTACTATTATTATAATAATAAGTAAATCATACAACAAATGCCGTTGGTTGATGATAAAGATCAGCTGTACAATGTAAAACTGTCGTGCTGATTATTGTAAGATTCACATAGAGTGTCAAAAACGAAAGCACTGGACCGTTGCCATGTCTAAATTGTGGAACTGTTGTTAAAGGAAAAACACAATTGTGTGAAGCTTGTGGTGGAAGAAAATATCGTGTGTTGAAAAGATACTTCGAGATAGCAAATGCTGAAGATTACATAAAAATCAAAGATGCTCAAGGTTATATTGCTCGCTATATCAAAAATGACTAAACAGACAAATGAAAAATTGAAAACACATAAGATAACAACAACAGCACAATATCTGAAACAAAACTTGAGAACACAGATGATGACAACAACAGTACAATATCTGAAACAAATATTGAGAACAAAGATAATGACAACAACAGTACAATATCTGAAATAAAACTTGAGAACACAGATGATGAGTTTAGAAGACACCCGATCTATGTTAATTACGAAAGCAATTGTGCCGATGTAATTCGAAATTGCAAGAATAAAAAATCAATTGGAAATGTCAATAATATGGGATATCTCATGATTGGTATTTATTTTAATGGTAAAATGAAAAACTATTACTTGCACCGATTTATTTATGAGTGTTTCAATGGAGTGATAGGAGATGGACTGATTGTTCATCACATTAATTCTAACAAGCAAGATAATGGATTGGAGAATCTACAAATGATAACACAGAAAGAAAATTGTAAATGTGTGAAAACAGGTAAATGTAAAAAATTTCCACCTAGGCCAGTTAAATCAACTAATTTAGTTACAGGAGAAATAAAAGATTTTCCCTCTATGTATGCCGCTGGTAAATTCTTTTACATTAATCCTATTTCAGTACAATTTTCAGCAAAAAATATAATTAACTCCTCCACATCAAAAAGACGAAACCAGAAAATAAAATTTGAATATATTTGACATCAATACATCAATCACAACAAACTTTATCAATTCTGCTACTTTTTTGCCAACATCTGGTCAAAAATAAACCTTGTCGGATTCATAAAAAAATATCAAAGAAGCTACGAAATTGACCAACGACAGATAATAACAGTGTTTCTTACACCGGTTAGTTACTGAACAGAGCCTTTGCGTCATTTTCACTCGGTCGACTGGCCCCCTGTTGCTCATATCTAATAAAAATATTCAAATGTTATGGCACATATAAAACATCATGATGTGTCACATATAGTTTATGTTACTGTTCGTTGGTCATTCCAACGGTTCCATGTATTTTTTTTTTTTACGTCAATTTTTTTCTCCCATGTCTGGCCGCCTTCTGGTCGGTTGACCCCCTCCTGCTGCTAGGATTTAGGGTTGCCTACAAGTATGTAGCTACTACTTGATATCTATATTAAAGGCATGGATTACAAAATGTTTCACGTAATCAGTGTCTGTATACTTACCAAATACCCCCTGTAAGTTTAGGCAGATACAGTATACTAATACAATTTTGTGTTACGAACCCAGCAGATTTCAAATTTTATAAATTGGTAGCACGGACCTAATAACTGACAGGTGTTGCGACCAATTAGCCTTTTCAAAGCTACATGCGATTTAACATTTAACGAAACTGAAACTACCACCATGGTAGTTGTGTGAAATCAGTATATCACCAAAATTTTTTACCTTGTCTGCTAGCTAGACAGAAGTTATATTTATCGATCAATCGGAATCCGTTTCTTGTCTGTTTATTATCCGCGACAAGTCCTTGACCGATTTGCTTCTATATGTTCGTATTCAACCCTTAACAAACGCTCTTAATAATAATATTGCGGATGATTCATATACATGTGGAATCAAGGTACGTAGATGTGTCACTGGCTAGCTGAGATCATTCCTATAAACGAAGCAAACAAAATTAATGACATTACATGTAACAATTTACATAAATGCAAGTAAATAAAGTATATGTATATTTATAACTTTAAGGGTGAGAAAGATTTCTCCGTATGAATGATTTGTGAATGAGAACTAGTAATTGTGTAAAACATCAATAATTTTGAAAAACAAATCCTGGATCAGTAGAGTTGATATAGTTTGTAACCAAAGGTAACGTTTATTGTACATACAATCTATATTATATCCGCACCTTAGGGCCGGGTCGGAGATGGGGGTGGGGGTGGTCCGGGTTTTCCGGACCCTCCCAACCGGTTAAAAAAACTGTACACACACAAACGTACATTCATTTGTCACTTGAAATTTGAGTATCTTTTATTCTTGCGCACGTTTATTGGATATTATGCACACGCTGAGTAAACATACAAGTTGACGCGTTTATTGGGTACTATGCACACTCTGAGTAAACATACAAGTTGACTTTTGCTTTGGTACCTCCTCTTCGAAGAAGGTCGGGGCCTTTTTGCAATTTTGGAAACCCCTCCCAACACTTGATCTGATCCGATCCTGCACTTTTTATTGATAATATTTAAGTTTTTATGATATGGTGTGACTCATCGAATGATAGAACGGATAGAGCATATTGTCACACAGCACTTTACCCACAGCTGAATCGGGAAACGGTGGACAGAATGGTTCAGTGTGGAGCAACGAATTGCTCCAATTCATAAATTACCATTTAACATTCAACATTGTGGTCAAAATGATAACTTAAATCATGACCATTTATACTTTCGCTTATCTAATTTCTACGAACTGATTTAAGCAATGTATACAACGCTAGACAAATTATCCACTAATGGTAGGCTCTCCATGGGTTTTTCCAGACACTTGTCAAAGGACAAGAGAGTTGGAAAAGTCAGTAATCCTAAACAATGTTTTACTAGTTTTGTTTGCATGGTTCATATCTTTTTCATTTTACAGTGTCTTATTTCATTAATGCTGTGTCTGGGGCAGTATAAATAATTATGCGGGTATGATTACATTCTAATCTTCCTTGTTAGATACTAGATTACGTACTGCATTGTATTGTAGAGATGTGTTTTTTTATGCGTGACGTGCTGTCTTATATACATGCAATTCTGTTTCATAATAATTAACCTGTTCATTTTACTAGTTTACTTGCCTATTTTTCAGAATAACAGGTATTTTTTATGCATTCTAAACAATCCAAACTATCGAACGGAAATAAAGTTTCTTACCTTTAGTACTAGTCCCCTTAACAATGACAGGGAGTACCTAAATAACAGACTCTTCTAGTCACAGACAAAACGAGGACAGACGGGAAAGATACTGAAAATGAATATTGCGAAAAGTGACCAACATGAAAAAAGTTTCGTTCAGTACGGTCTAATTTTGCTTACAGCAGATACACATTCAGGAATGTGTGTGTCCGATTTGGATTTTTAACGTAGCTTTAAAAAATTTTCGGTCATATCGCTACGATATCTGCAGTGTGGCAGTTTATAGTGATATATAGCACTGGTGCATATATTTGTTATATATGTACATTAAATAAATATTGAGAAGCAGGTCAGCAAACGTATTTTCTGACATCTTTACAAGTATCGACTCCTCCCTAAATCATAATCAAGTTTCTGACAAAACCATTCATGTTAAGCTGCATTAGCAACAAAACTTGTAGAACAGTGGCTACTAGCGATCTAATCGGAAGAAATTACAATCACAATCTTCACTGATTTAATACAAATGCTATTTAAGATTGTATTTTCTTTTTTCTGCCTGGGCAACTCGAGTGATATCTTGTTTACTTAATTAATGACATTGTTGTGAGTTGTCGCCGCCAGACATAGTCATTGTTTTGTCGCGTTGAAGCGGTCCAGCTCGGTCAACACGTCGTTTCATTCATCTGCCGTTACGGTGGCGTCATCAATGACCTCCGAATATAGTTTAGAGATCCTACACAAACTACCCTCTACGGTTGTCATGATTTTAATATGGCAGTTTATTTTCGTATGAAGTCTTGCTGATAATCTATTTCCACCAGCATTAACTGCACCGGCCAAGAACGATATAGCACTGATAGCACTGAGTTCAAACGGGGCTTCTCCGACTGTCATTGAGGTGGCTCTTTCAATTAAGTCAAGTCCCACTGTGGCCGCACTGGCAATATCACATGCGACGTCGATGATTCCATTTACACGTTGTATCGATGCAGTAAAGTATACACTGGGGTTTACTGATCTCGGTACGCAATTGTGCCGCTGCCTCGTTGTTTTTATTACGTCGATAATGTTGAGGGTTCATTATATTATAAATCTGGCACTTTAATTACTGACCCACATGTGCCCGCTCTGCGCTTAATTACATAATTATGTGTACAAGTTCAATATAATAATCGTGATGTGCTTGTGCTTACTTGTTATCATCTTAGACTAATTTAAAAGCAGTGTTTAACTAAACTACTTCCCCCCTTTAGACGATATCCTGAGGTCCTTTCCAAATTGATTGTCCCCCTCCCACCCATTGGACTCAACAGTGGTGTCTGCAATCTGGATGGGGGGGGGGGCTTAGACACTTAGACGATGAATGTTGCCATGTAATGAAACTCGATAAACGCCGGCCCATGTGAATGAAAATAAATAACTGCGCGTGGATCAGTCGAGTATGTGACCCAATGAGTACCAGCGATATCATTGGAATCTGAGTTGAATATTCCCGTTTCACTTGTCAGTGGCGATTCTGGTAATACATCGTGCATAAAACACCCCTGAAATATTTTTTCTTCGTGCCATGTCAAGTACAGTAAATCAAAATTCGACATATCAGTCCCGGGCCTTTTTTGTCACCGGTCGGCAAACTGGCTGTGGCCTTTCTCATTGGCATTCCAACAGCACCATGCGCGGCGGCCTTTTCAATAGCAGGTGTTGCAACGAACAACCCGGGTACTGCTGTGAGAAGTGAGAGTATTCCGCCGGTTTGGGCCATATCGGAGACTTCTGCTGCTGGTAGTTGTATTTGCACATCATGCCGAGCTTCTCATACTTTACTGAAATGAACTCATCAGCCGCTCGGTTAAAGCTGGACGATTTGGTCCATCGCTCAAATGGGACCCCGCTAATTGTAGTGATGTCCCACAGTTTTGTAATCAGACTCCGACTAAGTGTAACATTCACGTGGATGTATGACATATTTTAGTGCAACGTGTTTGATCAGTTAGATTGCTAGCACTCCGCTACCTGTTTTCCACAGGTGCGGCAACGACCTTAATTCGTCCACGGGCCCCTTAAATGTTTAGTGTTTTGTCCGACAACACAAATGCGATACATCTGTACTCAGCAATACTCGTGCTTATGTTATCCACACGGGCTCGAAAATGCATGTGAACTTTGAGGCGCCCTTGCGGACAAAAGCTGGTCAAATGAAAAAGTTGCAGTTGAAATTTTGTTGTTGTATGTCGAGAAATCCAATATCACGTGTTGGATCAAATTGCATGTCCTTTAAGTTCCATTTTCTAGATCGAGATTTTAGATTTTATATGTTGAATTATACAGTGGTGGTTTAAAGTTCTATTTCCTATGTCGACGTTATACAGTGTATATTTGAATTACACAGCGGTGGTTGAAATTTCAATATCATATGTCGTGAATCCCCAACTCACACGTTAAATGTAACAGTTTGTGATGAAAGTTCCATTTCATATGGCGAGTATTTAGATTTCATCTGTTGAATTTCACAGCAACTAGAAGCAGCCTCCTTGTTTAAAACTAACGCGGTCCGTTCACTAGAGCGGCCTCTAGCGAAGAAATTCATAGTAATTTTGGTCTGTGAATGGTAACTTTCAAACTATAAATGCATGAAATGTAATGGCTCCTCATAACTGAATAAACGATGATGTATCTTAACACTCGATATTATTTTTAATTTTTAAAGTGGACATTGTGTAATGTTACTTTAAACACCAGCACATAACTTCACAATATAAAAATAGCAATTCTGACAAGCATAATAAAATGTCCAACCATTGCTGTGTAATTCAACAGATACAATCTAAAACTCATCATACGAAATGGAACTTTCAGCACAATCAATGTGATTCAACATGTTAAATTGAAACTCTCGACATATGACATTAAAATTTCAACAACCGCCGTGTAATTCAGAAGATACAATCTAAAAACTCAACACTGGACGTCGAGTTTTCAACCAGCGCTGTGTAATTCAACAAAGGAAATCTAACTACTCAACATATGAAAAGGGACTTTCAACATAAACTCTTAGAACCAACGCGTAAATTAGGAATTCTCGACGTATGACATTGAAATTTCAACCACCACCTTGTAATTCAAAGGACACAATCTAAAACCTCGAAATAGAAAATATAACTTTCAACCACTGCTGTTTAATTCAACAGATACAATCTAAAATCTCGACCTACAAAATGAACTTTAAGGAAAAGAATTTTTGATACAAAACGTGAAATTGGAATTCTGGACATATGACATTAAAATTTCAACGGCAACGTTCTGATTGGACCAGGTTTTGTCCGGTACGGCGCGTCATAGTGAACGACTGTTTTTGTCTGAATAAATCCAGCCTCTTCCAACAAAAAGTAGTAGATGGAATATAACGCGGTCAAATCCTTCTAAGATATATGGAGTCCTGCAGCAAGGTTATGGTCGCGTCCGATAAAACTCATTAGTCTGTGGTATGCTCGTGGGACACGATTCTGATCAAAATCTAGCTGGATTTATTCGGATGGTTCCTGATGAAATTGGATGGTTCCTACAGAATTGCTTCGCCGAGTTTATAAAACGCCATGCTGTTTTCTGTGAGTTCAATCGGTCAATATTCTGAAATGCTACGAATATATGTCACATGTCACGGCCAAGAAACCCTAGCTGTTTTGTGTTATCTGACACGTGAAAAACCCATTGACATCACTTTGAACTGCATCTTTTGTCATCAACCGCCAACTCAGCGTAAAGTGTCCACCACCCTCTATACAACTAAGTATTCATTGTTCTTCTGCGAGCCGCGTTGTCAGCGTGAACATCTGCACCTGCATTTTTGACAATGTAAGCTTTCCTGCACCGGCTGCAGAGTCACGTCAAATGGCTTCGTTGTCATTGCTGCGTGGTGTTCAAACAACTGCGTGATTGGCAACAAATAGAACTTTTCTGTCATTTGTACAAAACCCAAAGATGTGTTACAGTGGAATTGCACAATTATATATATATATATATATATATATATATATATATATATATATAATATATATATATATATATATATATATATATATATATATATATATATATATATATATAAGTGTGTTTGTGTGTGTGTGTGTGTGTGTGTGTGTGGTCGACGTCAGGAGATATTTTATATTCAATAATCACATTTTTGGTTAGTGCTGGATGATACAGACTATTGAGGAGTCGATATCTCTAACATGACTTCTAGGGCATTTTTCTTTTCCCTGCATGCAGCTTGGATCATTCGTACCAGAGATTCCATTGTCTTTCCTGACTACCGTGAATGCTGCAAATTGGTGTTTTGCCACGTACACCAATGTGGCATACTTCACATGGAATAGGAATGCTACCCTTTCTTAGTCGATCGGCGTGTATCCAGCAGTATTCGCCGACACACTGGTGACCACAATGAGTGGTCTTCCCCGTGTGGAGCCATTTGCGTCGATTTTTTTCCACTCATATGTAATAATATTATTATGTTTCTAATTAATTTTTCCAATTATTTTACGCGTTCTGGGTGTGTGGTTCCACACTAACGGGTATTAAAACCTTCTATAATGTTTAACATATTCTTTTTTACCGTCCGATTATTGAAGTCGACCCCCCCCACGCTGCTTTATTGAAAATAAATGACTGTTAAAACAATCGAAAACAGATTTAAAACAAAATTATCTGACAGTTGAAAAACGAACATTACATCAACATTACTATTATATAAATCATGGCCCGATAGGCAAGCAAATTACAACCCTCTCATCTAAAGGAATCCGGAGAGAATGCTCATCTCAAATATATGAGTATGAATTTAATAAACGATAACATTCCATTAACTGCAAATTAACTGTGCCTAGTTCTATGAATATGAACATTGTGCCATGCTACTTTAACACTGCATGCTAGTTCCACAGCTCAGTTTTTGGCTTTATAAGTAGTACATACGAAATTATCCCATTGCATGGTGCTTTTATTTCTTTATACGTTGAAACTGCTATCACGGGCATATCAAAACTGAATAGGCTTAAAACATGCGGACATTTTAAAAAAAAAAATGCCAACTGATGTATATCGCTTTAGAATTTCCATTCGTATGCATAATCGCCACAAACATAGTCATGTTTGCTATCAACTAAAATAAAATCTTGCCTAAAATCTTATAGTGCCATCACTGTTGCCTTGGGTAACCTGTGTTGAATTATGATATCGAAGGATGTTTCTTCTCCAATATTGTTCTTAGATCTTCTTATATTTGCTCTTGGACATTGTGATTATGTAAGGATGCTGACAACATTTTAATTTCATACATAGAGGATCTCAAATGGGTAATGATTTAATACTGAATTTATGAAACTCGTTGAATAATGTCCAGCTTTTGCGAGCCTTGGACATTATTCAACGAGTTTCATAAATTTAATATTAAATCATTACCCATTTGAGATTCTTTTTATCACATAGTTTTTATTTCAGTGGAAATTATTTAGATAGAAAGAAGAACGAATAATTTCGTTCATTCTGACAGACGGTGCACCTTTCATTTGTTGTGCATAAAATATAGTCCCAAACAATGTTGTACTGGTAAAAGTAGATTGTCCTTTTTTACAAACTATAAATCAAAGAAAAAGCTTCCATCCGAATAAACAGAACATTTTATTACGACAAAATCATTTTTTAAATCAGAATGATCAATGCGATATGATGCTGCCACATTGTTTGATACGGTACACAGTACAGTAGGCCGACAGTAGAGTAGATGTTTACCATAAAATGTCACTTTCAGAACTAAACGTTGCATTGTTGCGATTTTCATGTGAAATAGGATTACTGGATGCAAAAATTCCCACATTTACTGCAATGCATTTGTGACCGGATATTTGCAGTATTTGATTTGGAACAATAGACTGTACAGAAGACGTCAACAAATTTCTTTTCGAGTCGGATTTACATCCCATATATACTGCGTAAAGATGCTGTGGTTGGATAAAGTTCCGTCAGTTAGGAGACCCATTTATGTCCAGATTATTCTGTGAACAGAGGTGAGTTTATTTACTTCATTAAGTTAACATTTAAACCACGCTTGTATATACGGTGGATTCTATATCTGTATTAGAGATATACCGCCGCCCCCCCTCCCCGCCCCCGCTATCAAATAAGCAATACCCTTAGTTTTACTTCTTATTGTTGTTCTTGTCTTGTAGTTTTACGCCATTTTTCTTATGATGATATTGTTAAACATGACATAACAAACCCCTGTGGGGGTAACATATCCATATTCAGACAGCCGAGATAATTTTTCCTCAATTTCCTTTCTCGAGTAGAGTTAAAAAATGGCCGCCAAAAAATGTTCATTCAAAACAAAACATTCCAGAAGGCGGGGTTAAAAACGTTTTCCCACGATCCCAGCCAATTAGTAAAGAGGATACTGCACAATAATTTCATGGGCTTATTTGGACCAATCAGAATCACATAAAGTGATATTTTAACGTGTGGTAATATCAAAAATATGAAACTGCACATACTATAGGAAAACTTTACCTACTATGTGATAAAGTAGCTTGCAAAATTTGGCTATTATAGTTGCCGTTCTTGTACTGAACGTTTCACATATACTCGAGAGGTGTGACAGATCAGTAGTGTAGTGGGATAGTATACGGACAATGGGAATTAGTATTACAGACCTCCCTTGGGATTGTATACGGACAAGATTTATACGGACAAAATATCACCCTGCAACTGTATACGGACAATGGGAATTTTGTATATGGACAATAGGAATGGAATAGGTAGGGTGAAGTCACGGTACTGGCCACTTGCAACAATGTAGCAAGTACCGTGATGTCTTGACACCTAATTCATTTCTTTACAAAGTGTGTAGAGACTGAGACAGACATATACTAATACAAGCCCGAGATTTGTATATAAAGCATTACCTAGACCTGAAATTATGTTGACGGTGTTCATAAATTTGCATAATTATAATGATGCTATAAATAGTTCTAATCAAGCAAAAGACTAACGCCAAAATAGATGTGATTAAAAGTAACGCTAAAATTACGAAATTGTCCCAGAATTTAACGGAGACTAAACATGTCCCTGAACATCAGGTCACATTGGTTTAGACTAAAAGTAGTACTAAAATTACGACATTGTCCCGGACTACAGTGGAGACTGAGAAAATTTGGAACATTAATATTCAAATGACTGACTAAAAGTAACGCTAAAATTACGAAATTGTCCCAGAATTTAACGGAGACTGAATATATCCCAGAAGATTAAATTATATTTGTTTAGTCTAAAAGTAGTACTAAGATTACCAAAATGTCCCAAACTCTAGTGGAGACAGAAAAGCTCCGGAAGATTGTATTCAGATTGCCGTGACTTAAAATATTGCACTAAATTTCCGAAACATTTAGCGGACTTGAATGGAAACTGATAACTAGCCAGATGTTTTGGTTGTCAGAAATGGTAAAGACAAAGTGTAGTACTAAATTCTGAAATTGCACCGAACTTTAGCGGAGACTGAAAATAATCCATAGATAAATTTTAAAAATGTTACCAAGACTTAAAATAGTACTAAAATTATTTAAACTCATACTGACCTTCGCGGAAACTGAAAAATTGTAAATAAAAAATTGAAATAAGCGATGCTATAGCGTCAAGATTTATAGCGTCAATGGGAATTAGCATTACGGGACCCTACTTTTTCTACTATAGCGTCAAGATTTATAGCGTTAATGGGAATTAGCATTAAGGGACCCTACTTTGTACTATAGCGTCAAGATTTATAGCGTCAAATGGCACACCCTGGGACACTATAGCGTCAATGGGAATTTTGTATGGGAACAATAGGAATGGAACAGGTAGGGTGACGTGACGGTACTGGACACTTGCAACAGAGAATAATGTTTTTGTGAGTTAAACATAATTTTTACAACTAAAAATTTCTTTCTGGGAAAGAAAGAATAAATTTTTTTCGAGTCAGTGGAGTGGCCCTGAAAAGTTTTTTTTTTTTCTTTTTTGTCGCGAATGCATAAAAAACACACATATATACTATCCACACCAACGAATGAGAATGCATAAAACACACACCTATATACTATCCACACAAACAAACGAGAATACATAAAACACCCATATATACTATCCACACCAACGTACAAGAATGCATAAAACACACCATACTTACTATCCACACAAACAAACGAGAACGCATAACACACATACCTATATACTATCCACACCAACGAATGAGAATGCATGAAACACACACACATTATACTATCCACACAAACGAACGAGAATGCATAAAACACACCATACTTACTATCCACACAAACGGACGAGAACGCATAAAACACACACCTATATACTATCCACACAAACAAACGAGAACGCATAAAACACACACATTGATACTATCCACACAAACGAATGAGAATGCATAAAACACACACACATTATACTATCCACACAAACGGACGAGAACGCATTAAACACCATACTTACTATCCACACAAACGGACGAGAACGCATAAAACACACACCTATATACTATCCACACCAACGAATGAGAATGCATAAAACACACCATACTTACTATTCACACAAACGTACGATAACGCATAAAACACACACATTATACTATCCACACCTACAAACGCGAATGCATAAAACACACCTATATACTATCCACACAAACGGATGCGAATGCATTAAACACACACCTATGTACTATCCACACCAACGAACAAGAATGCATTAAACACACACATATATATTATCCACACAAACGGACGAGAATGCATAAAACACACACCTATATACTATCCCCACCAACGGACAAGAATGCATAAAACATACCATACTTACTATCCACACCGACGGACGAGAACGCATAAAACATGCACACTATACAATCCACACCAACGAACAAGAATGCATAAACGACACCATATTTACTATCCACACAAACGGACGCGAATGCATTAAACATACACACTATACTATCCACACCAACGAATAAGAATGCATAAAACATACACACTATACTATCTACACAAACTAACGCGAATGCATAAAACACACCATATTTACAATCCACACCAACGTACGAGAATGCATAAAACATACACACTATACCATCCACACAAACGAAGGAGGAGAAGAAACACACACACACACACACACACACACACACACACACACACACACACACACACACACACACACACACACACACAAAACCGTAAAGGAGTGAGTGTTTATAGCCACACTACTCTACATTCACAAAAATTGGCAACTTGAATAGTATCTCTTTTCTAGAGATCTAGTTAGTCCTGAGAAGGGCTTTTTTTCTTGGAACTCCAACTGCACCTGGCTAATGGTGGCACCTACCAGGCCTGGCCCCACAGATGCAACGTCGGCTCCAGTCCTGCTCCCAATTGATGCGTGTGGTTGGGAGCGCAGAGGGAGCTTCACTGGCTTCATTATTACAGTCTTCAGTCTGAGGGATAGTGAACACTTGTTCCCTCCTTCTTCTATTCCACACCCTGGGATGATGTTGCTGAAGCTGCGGCTCCCACTCTTGCCGCTGTCTCTCCAACTCCTCCAAGGCCTCCTCCTCCCAAATTTCAATTTGAGGGACTGTGGCTCTCGGTCGTTGTGGTACTGGTAGTGGCTGAAGTGTTGGTAGTGGTTGTATAGGCGTCTTCACCTCAGGTTTGACCTCACAGACAAGTCTTATCATGAGGTGAGGCAGGGTCCCTCTCTTCTTTTCTTCCTCTTCTTCTTTCGTCTTTCTTTCCTCCTCTTCTTTTAACCTGGCTTCCTCCTGTACCGCCTCCATAGCCAACTCATCTAGAAGACGCCTGGCATGCTCCAGGTGCATCTGGAGTTCTAACAGTTTTTGTAGTCTGCTCATCTTCTTTTTAAGTTGACTAGTCAACAATGGTAGCCAGACTGACGAGTGCTCTGCTTTATGTTCCAGGAGCACGAACGTGAAGGAAAACATCCCTTTCACCAAAACTTACCATAATCAAAAACAAAACATCAAACGCGCGGATCTAAAAGAAGCACTCACGTTGACTTTTTTACTTACAAACACAGACATGCACGATTTGACAAGACAGAGAAACAAAGGGTGGATTTTTTTACTGACAAAAGAAACGAAGTGCTTATAGACGCACTTCTATTTTTTTTTAAACATACAAACACTTAAATTTGTTTTGGCAATTGAATTAGTATATCTTTTCGAGAGTATTGGGGTAGTCCTGAAAAGGGCTGTTTTTTGTTGACGGGGAGTGATGGCAATCTTTTTTTACTGTCTAAGATTGCGTCCCTGTCTGGCAGCAGGCTTTCCTATACGATACGGCCTGCATCTGCGGAAACAGAAGGAGAACTATTTGGTGTCCACACGGCAGTCGAAAAAACCTCTGTCTGGTTCTTGCTGCTGTTGCTGTTGCTGCCGTTGTTGTTGCTGATCTCTGCTTCTGAAGTCTGTACTTCTCTGTCCATTCTTCTTGTTCTTTCTTGATTTCCTCTCTGAAGACCTCTTCTATCAGGTCTTGGGCTATGGCTAACATCCTGACATTCTCTATCTCTTCAGGCTTAGGTATCAAGTTTAGCCTGACACGATGTAAATTGACGTAAGCTTCGTTCAGCTTGGCTAGTATGGAAGGCATCTTCATAGGCTGACGAGTCAACAGTGGATGACCAGACTGGAGACCATCCCGCTTTATATGGTTCAAACGCGGACGCGATAGAAAACATCCCTACTCGGTTTTATTGTCGGAACGTTATCATAGCGAATGTCATGGTGAGGGATAGAGAGAAAGTCAAAGAGCATATATTCACAGTGCTTTTTGAAAACAAACAACAGACACATTTTTTTTATCAAAACACAACTTTTTTATTCAACCAACAACTAACCACTAGCAAGTAACAATAACATCAAACAAATTATTTTTGACAAGGTTGACAACGTTGTGAAACCATGTGAGATTTCCACTGATGGAAGTCATGAGGCCATTGATGTACATTACGTTTCCTAGCTAAAGACAAAACATAACCATAATGGTCACAAAACCATCGATCTACTTTCTCGTCGTTTCTAGAAGAGTGACGATCAAAATAAGTCACTAAATGTTCTAAAGGATATCCAAGACTGCGTTGATGAAGAAAATACACACAATTTGAAAATACACACAATATTGTCCACACACCATGGAATCTGTGCCTTGTAATTTCAAATTATTGAATCGTGTCGTCTGGGCATTTATTCTCATAAAGTCAATGATGTCGTCTTCCAAAGGGGGTAATCCATACGAATCAAAATATTCCACACAATCCTCTTGAGGGAAGTAGACGGCAACCCAGTGAGTTCCTGGAAGATGACATTCGTCAGTGTTGATGACATAAGCTTGATGGTCTTGAGGTTTGCGATGAGGTAGTTCATCTTTAGCGCACACGACAGGATTCCAAGAAGCAGTATACGAACTATTGTTCAAAAGGTAATAAAGTTCCCAGGTATCCATTTTTTGTGTTGTTGTTTTTTTTACAAATAATGATAAGCAATCAATTCTATTCTAACTTTTTGTTTGAAACGCTCTGTCAAGTAGCCATTTCTTCGCCTTGTCTCCCAACTCTGGGCTAAGAGAGCTTCGATGCGATAGATCTCTAGAGTAGTCAATGGAGGGCAGGAATGATCACGCAAGCCATTATACCACCAATGCAACACTGCTTCTTCTGAGATGAGACTCCACGCGTCGTCCAGATACTCGTACAATTTTTCTTCTTGACTCATCATTAGACATTTATCGTGTTGAATTTGACTGGGATGATAGTTTTGACATCCACAACAATTTCTCTTGGTCAATTCCGTAATTGTATCCGCCAGGTGTTTTGCAAAGCAGGACACTAAATGTTGTTCTTGTTCTGGCCATCTAGACTTGACCACTACCTCGTCCTCTTTGTCTTGGTCTTGGGGTTCTGTTTTCACGCTATCCTCCCATTCCATTTCCAAAGATTCTCTATCGTTCAATGAGGGATAGGAGTCTTCCATTGTTTCTAATAGTCTAGAATGACTTCTCTCAAACTGTTGATTTCGATGGTATTATCGAATTCGGCATACAAGATGACGTTGACCGTCTCGGTGAGAGCTTCTGCAAACTGAAGTTCCACACGCAGTTGACCGGATTTTATAGGGTGGAAATGTCCCTCGTCGCTGCCTTGGTCTGGAGTGAAATCAAAGGCCCACAAAGTGTAACCTCCTACATAATCTTCGTACGAAATACCGTGACTGGTGTTGGTTCCTAGTTGCCCCGTAGCTTCGTACAGAGACAAGTACGATCTCAAGTAATTTTTCTGGGCAAAGTTAGGTTCGAAGGGTCTGGTACACAAGGTCTTGCCATCGTGACTGACTTCGATCTTGGACACTCTGTAGTGCTTAAACTGGAAAGGATTTTGATCGTGGGCTCCGTTGAGGGCTGCATTACTGACGATGCCAACGATTAAACGTTTGGGTAACTGTCCTTGGAATAGATGATCTTCGATCTTGGATCGGAGTCCAGCAGCAATGGTGAATGTTTTCACTTCTACACGTCGTATCGGATACTTGGCGGTCGATCTACTCAATGTTTGACTGATGTCGTTTCCCGCTTTAGGTAACACTTCTACGCAGCGCACGTAAAGTCTGGCTTCTTGGATGATGGTTTTGTACTCGTTGGCATGAGCCATCAAATGGAAAGCGACACTGCTGCGATTGAGTCTCAGGCGAATATCCACTCCGTTCAGCAAACACTTTTCTTGTAACCTCATGTCCAAATGCAAACGATCCATCAGTTCTAAATTACGACCTTGCAGAATTTTTCTTTCGACGGTCGTTAAAGCCCACATTGTGAGGATCGTCATCGGCTGTCAGGGCTGTGTCGTTAAACTTGTTCTCACCTGTGGTGTCAGGTTTCCAAACTACGCAAGCATCCAGATGAGTGTTCTTGGCCTCTTTTCCGTACGTCAAGAGATTTTCCAGGTACTCGCGGTAGGGTAAGTATCCATGCTACTGCTGACCAGTTTGTTATTCAAGTACAAATCCACATCGCTGAACAAGGAATGCATGAAATTGTTGACGGGAGCTACTGTATCATCGGCTCCCGGATTGGTGTTGTCTGTTTTGATCACTTTGAGTTTCAGACGCAAGTAACTGCTATTCAGATCGATGTAATCTTCGGGCTGTCCTTTGATTTCAAAAACTCGATGGAAGCTGAATCCGTCAAAGAGGAAATAGGATGAAATTCGACCCATTGGGATTCTTGCATTGTCATCATGGTGGGTGGCATGGCAAACAGATCCAGTTATGACTTGGAACATACGCAAGACTCTCGGTGCATCATTTTCTCTTATTTAATAATCAAAAACGTCTAACTCTTGGACAGTTTTTCTTTGCTTAGTCTTTCTAGCTCTAGGGGTGTGAAGTCCTCTGAAGGGGTGTTTTCGTCGTCTTTTTCTGCCTTGTCCTTGCTGTGCCGTCAGGGAAGCAGGAATGTCTGACTCGGCATCGCCCAGGGCATTTATAGGAGTTTCTCGCCGGCCTAAAATGTCTTTACCCGTTTGAAGCAAGACATTTTTGCCTGCTCTCAAGAAAGCTTCTTTGGGGTTTTGTTTGTCAATGATGACATTTTGGGGAAATTCTTTACCGTGCGTCAACGCGGAATCTTTCAAGGCATGCAATCCCCGTGTCACCATTGGTATCAAAACGGGAGCCACTGTACGAAACGCTGATTTGAGCATATCTCCTAAACCATGTCTTCGTTGTCGAGCGACTCCTCGGTACACAGGATACATGACTGACAAAAGGTTAGAGTAATCGTTTTCGAAAATGGAGTTTCACTGTGACTTTCCCTTTGGTGAATGGAATATTTTGTTGACAGTGTCGAAATACGACTTACTGACGGGAAAATAGTGAGGATGTACAAATTCGCGGTGAACGTGATAGGTGTTTCCACCTTCCTCGTCAGCGTTCGTGGCAGAATCCACTTTGAAAGGGATGACACGCAGTAACGGTACGGAGTTGTGTCCCACCACGTTGTACTCCGCCACATCGGAGTACACAAAAATCAAATTCAGTCCTTGGTTCATTTCTACAGGGAATCTAAAATATTTCGCAAAATCCAAGTTGCCATTAATAGCTGGTATTTCGTTTTTCATCTTGATCAACTTGATATCTCCACCTAAAATGTCATACAATTCAGGACAAAATGTAATGGCCAATACTTCGTCCTCTGAAACTTTCATCATTAGACGACGAGCTCTTTTGTGGTACTTGAGGGTGATACTTTTTCTGGTTCTCTCCAAGGCTATGGCAAACACGGCATGGAATTTGGTAGAAATCGTGTTCACCAAATGTTGACC
>JAECUM010009759.1:0-105367 GCA_016617855.1 Megalonaias nervosa | reverse complement strand
TTTACTTGAAAATTTACTCATTCTTGCCTTAACATCTGAAGCAGAATCAGTCTTATTGTGGTGTTCAGGTTTTTGTTTGGGTGGAATTATTTATTCAAATTATTAGTCACTGGGATTACAAATTGTTCAGTTATATTCTGGGACAGAAACATTAATTTGGAATTGTAGTGAATTCAGATGAGAACATTTTGGATTATAATATTGTGATACATCAAAGACTGTTAACACATTGCCATACTCTAGACCTTTGGCACATTAGCACATTAAGCCTACAGACACACCAACACATTCGGTAATGGAATTTATTTGGAACAGCACTGGAATTCAGTGAGACTGTTGGAATTTAATTCATAATACTCAAAATTCTTTTTAAATTTTCACTTTGTATTCTGTGGAAATAAATTATTTGTTGAAGTTTTACAAAAGTTATTGGTTTTCATTCTTTCGTGTTGCTTAGTTTAAGACCATAGATTCATAACAGCTTACAAAACTTGCTAACAATTGTGACATTGAGCTAAGTCACAGCATTTAGCAACTCAGATATTGTTTGGAGTGTGCACAGCTGTTTTAATATCTAATTAAACAAGTTGGCCAAATTATGAGTCCGTCTTCTATTTCACGGTCACAAGTATGCTCTCAGTAGTGTTTTTTTTTATCATGGTACACATAAAATTGTAAGATTAGTGATTATGTTTTTTGTTGGAGTCCAGGATGATTTCATTTTTAGGATGGATTAAAGTGAGCTTAGAACAGTAATCTTGTGTGGAACATAAAAAGTTGGGAGGGAGCAACATATACTTGTAGTTCATGATTTTATTGACAGTATACTAAATTGTATCTCTAATAATAATAAAAATAATAATAATAATAATAATAATAATAATAATAATAATAATAATAATAATAATAGTAGTATAGTATCTGTTTAAAAAAAGAACAAAACAAGTTTTACAGATGATCCAGCATAGTCAGTCACCAGTGTACAAAGTCCAGCTTGACTTTCTCTTAAGGGTGGCAACTATTGACAGGTTTGACTGATCTTCAAAAATGATATAAACCTATAGACTTGTTCAAGTTTTTCTTGAAGATGTAGCAAACAAAAAAGATAGGTTGGGTGCCATTGTTATTGATGATGAACAGGGAAGGTTGTACTGGATGATAATTGGCACTTGCCTTGCACAATACATACTCTTTGTAATCTTTAATCAAAATTTAAAAATTATAATATACCATAATCAAAGAAGAATTTAAGGAGTAAGTGACATGACTTTTATTCATAATGGGTGTATTTTATCTCCAGCTTTGTGGCAACTGATGAAATATCGGTGGAAATGGATCTGTGTCATTTCTATCATATTTATGATTGTACTCACCAAGTACATACACAGCTTGTCATTAATTATTCATTCCAGATCAAATGAGGTTGACTGCAGGACAGTGTGTCAGGTAATATGTCAGGTAGTGATTAACAGTGATAGTGTTGATTTTGTAAAGAAATTACAAAATGTTTTTTGGTAGAGTTGTTGTTTGCTGCATAGTGTCCATCTTCTATTTCAATGGCTCAGCTTAGAACTTTCATATCTGATTTTCAAGCAGGGATAGTTGACATTTATCATTCTGCATGGTTTTGCCATAGACATAAATCCTGCAAACAACTGTTGTGAAATTGTAAGGATTTTACTTCCATTAATTTTGTTTTATTTAGAAAGTTGTCAGAAAGAACAAGTGAAGTCATCTTTAAAGTTAGTGAACTTTGGTAAGATTGATGCCCCTTTCTGGCTGGATCACTCAGCAGAGTTACTCTCTTGGTTAAATTACTAATCAGAATGTAATTTTTTAAAATGTTTTGGATACCCATTTTTTCTCCAGTTACTCAACCCGGTAAGCGAACTGAAATAATAACACTGCATGTGTTAATATGATAGCAACATCTTTCACACATTCTCTTGCATAGTTTGAAGCCACCAGGCAGTGGAAATCTGCAGGTCATTATTTAGGATGTATATATCATGGAATTGGGACATGTAATTTGTTTAAAGAGTTATTTGCTGTTTTAATTGTTACATCATAGTATTGTTTTGTATTGGGTGTGTATGATTTGAATTAATTGTTTGTATTTACAAGGGAGCCAGTGTTGTCCAGAGGTAGGGTGTTCCAGTTGTCAGGAGGTGCTAATCTAAAAGCTAATATAAGCATTGGTCAGAGGAATAGATAAGGCCAAATAAAAAAGTATGTGTGGTTCTAGTTAACCAACCAACACTATTTTTCCTGCTGACCCTTCAGTTTTTGGAGGAGTGGGGGATTAGAAAAAAAGAAAATTCTGGAGAAAAAAAGTAACAAAGGGATATAACTATTATCGAAGATAAATTCAGGACAAGAATGACACGTATTTCTTGTTTATGCTTCATTTAAATCTATTCCCCCCCCCTTTTGCTGACCTAAGGACCCAATTTTTTTATGTAACCAGAACCACATTTCGTTTATTTTTGTCTGCATAATTGAGCTGGAAGTAAGTTATCTCTCCTTGTTTTCCTACAGGCTGTGAATGATGGCTAACAAACCTTTTTCTTGGTGTACTTGGAGCATAATCACTATGCAATATGTCTAGCTACAGTTGTAGTGAACTAGGCAGGTTATGGTTGACATTTTCCCAGCTCAGTCATAGAAGGCTTCTTATCATCCCCTAAAATTTTTTCATCATTGTTATATTGGCAATATATTACATTGTTATATTGTTAAAATATCGTAATTTTCCCATGATTGTTGTATTGCATTAGTGACAGGAGGAGGATAATGATCATTACAAAATAATTTCTAATTCATTTAGTGTCAGCAGATATCACACTTATTCCCTGACAATTATGTAATTGGTATACTGTCAGCAGATGTCATGCTTATTCCCTGACAATCCCAGTGCTGATAAGTCCACCCCCCCACCCCCGTTTTGAAAAAGATTGGCAAGTATTCAACATGGATATCTTTCTTTGATAATAAACATACTCCCTAATTCTTGTTAAATTTAAAATTTATAAGGATGACCCCACCCAAGTCCCAGTCATATCATGGGAAAAATACTATATAACAGATGTATATGTTAGTCAGGTATAAAAAAAAAATTATGGTAGTCAGGTATAAAAAAAAAATTATGGTAGTCAGATATAAAAAAAAAATTATGGTAGTCAGGTATAAAAAAAAAAATTATGGTAGTCAGGTATAAAAAAAAAATTATGGTAGTCAGGTATAAAAAAAAAAATTATGGTAGTCAGGTATAAAAAAAAATTATGGTAGTCAGGTATAAAAAAAAAATTATAGTAGTCAGGTATAAAAAAAAATTATGGTAGTCAGGTATAAAAGAAAAAAATTATGGTAGTCAGGTATAAAAAAAAATTATGGTAGTCAGGTATAAAAAAAAAATTATGGTAGTCAGGTATAAAAAAAAAATTATGATGGCACATTGTGTATATACAGTAGATCATGAAGTCAAGTTCTGATATTTTTTTGCATGTAGTTGGTTTTTCGAGGTGTATAAAGCAAGCCATATAAAATGTATTATTTTTCTGATTGATCTTTCAGCTTAGTGCATTGTTACATGTAGGCTCATACAAAAGTAACAAAAGAAAAGAGTGAAGTCAACAAGCTTTGTAAATTTCACAAAATAATTTATTTCCCTAGAAAACAAGGTAAAAATGTGAAATAGGACTTACGGTTTGTGAATATAATCCAAAAATTAATCCTAGAATTAAAAAATATAAGTCCTATCACTAAAAGTTTTAATTGAATCCAAGTTCGAATCTCGATGAGGTTCCAATATGGAAGGCGATGACGTCCTCTATAACCAGTTTGTGTTGATGTGCCAACAGTTCCTTGTTGAGTCACCAAGAATATAATTATGGCTTTTGAATTCTGAATAATTTAGTGAATGTCTTTGTCCAAGAATTTCGTTGAAGAAGAGTATTTTCCAGGGTGAAAAAATTTTTTAAAATACGAAAATCAACTCAAATGGCAACAACAAGTCAAATACCTTGAGTCCGAAGATATATAATTAGAGCTGATCAAATCCACTAGAAAATGTCTGTTTTAACCCGTGATTTTAGATCACATGATGGCTCACGTGGTAACTTACTTGAACAGTGCAGTTAAAAAAAATGCCAATTTGCACTTAGGCTAGAATAGTCCCATCTAAGAATCAGATTCCCACACTGGAAATAAAGTTAAAAATAAAACTGTTTATAACAGACTAACACATGGATGGAACATGACCTTGGTAATGACCAATCATTTTCACTCGTTGTTTGCAAAATTGGAACCAAGGTCAAGAACTAGGTTAGCTAAAAATAAATGTAGCAATCGAACTGCGTTGTTATCAGGTCAAAACAGAAAACTGAACCTTCCAAAGAAAGTCAAATCCAGGGAATAAAGTTATCATTACAATAACTTAATGAAATAAAAATAAAATAAAAGAGAATTTAAAACTAACACACAAGCAATTAAATTACATATACGTAACAGCATATAGTCTTAAATTAATTAAATTTGACTTTGGGATTATGTTGAAAACATAAAGAACTTAGTCTAACGAAGACACTAAAGCAATGTAATGTGTTAACTCAAAATACTTAAGTGAATTAGTTTCTGTACTTTTCTTGATGCAGAATAAATAAATACATCAAGTGAATAGAATAAAAATCAAATTAGATAGTATTGCTGCTATAATCCAAATGAACACATCGAGATGATTTACCACAACCCTAATATTAATCCCAAAGGTTCATAGCAGACAGGAAATTATTTGCATTTACACGCTTGGATGCCAAATCTCTCCAACCAGAAGTTTGAAGTAGATGAAGAAGTTGAGCCTATGATATGCATCTGAAGTCAGAATGAAGCCACATAACAAGAGTAATCCATTTAAATACAGGTAGTAATGGATTTTACAGTTTTGGCACCTGGCTGTAAATTTTCCATGGTATTCCAGCAAAAAGTGTGGAAAACCTTGTAAAATTCTAGCATGGAAAACTTGGAGTATTTGGACTAATATTCCAGGCTCCTTCCAGGATAGGCTGGAAAACCATGGGAAACCCCAGAATAATATTGGCATGGACAACCCAGGAATGTTTGTATAGACAACACTGTAATATTTAGCTGGAAAACCCTGAAAATGTTTCATGAAACCAAGAGATTTCCCAAGAAAATAATTTTCATCTGGCAGAGATGCTGACAGGATTCTTTGACATCTGTTAAAATCATACACTATTAGTGAAAAAGAAAAATGTTAATCATTTGAACTACACTGAACTACCTCTTCTAAATAAATCTTTTCTGAATAAAATCATGCATCCTCCCCTGCTTCTTGTATGATTCAGGTACCATTCGCTGAAATAGATTGCAGCAATTTGTAATGTGTATCCTGGAGCGAAAATTGGAATATTTACTTGTTGGCCAAATTTTTCATTTTTTAGTTCACCTTTCAAAAATCACTTAAGTCTTAGAAACATTTAGAAGTGTTATTCTGAATAATTTACAACTGTCCTTCAAAGAGTTTCAAAATGTTAGTGTCCATTTTTTAATGGGCTATGACATATGTCAGATGATTGGTACTTCAGTAACAAAAACCCCAATGAAATTAGTCACTTGATACCTTAAAACCTTTCAAATAGAATGACTGCCATCATCTTTGAAAATTAAAAAAATTAAATATAATGACCTCGGAACAATTGCTGAATTTGATATGCAAGAAGTAAAAAGTCCACAAGAAAAACTGAAATTAGATTAACAAGCTTGCATGTAATTCACTAATCTTGTCAACCCATTGTAGATAACTGACAACATTGCATTGAGAACTGCAGTTTGGCAGGTGTTGCCATAAATAATAATGATCTGCAATGTTATAATAATCACAGTGATTATGTGAAGTAAAGATTACATTTCATTTGACATTAAATTTAAGGGAAAACTGCACAGCAACAGTACAACATGTAGCAGTCTTTATTTTACTCACAACATGATAACTCCATAATTTTAAATTATTTCTGGGGTTCTGTGATCAGTTGCTGCATATGTCTTGGTACTGCTTACAGTAACATTTCCCAAATTATAGAGCTAAAGTGTAACAGGTTTACTCATAGAGAAATGGAGTCTGTTTGAAAACAAGGCTGCCAATAATTGTTTGAAAACAAGGCTGCCAATAATTATGTTTTAATACTTCAGATATGTTTTGTCCATTTTTGGAGGTTCATAAATCAGACTCCAGATTGTAAACAAGGGAAATAATTGCCAGTAAGGTTTGATATCAAATTATGTCTCTTGTGGCAGAATATCACATTTCATCTTGTATGAGGTTATTATTTGATTTCTTTTTTCAGAAGCAAAATTCTTTATAGAATGCTGGCAGAATGGGATGGGCCTGTCTCTTGAAGATAACAAAATTATGACATTTTAATTTTTTTTTAAAGTATGAAAATTGACAATTATGTTTTTTCTTCTTGCAGCAGAAGATAATAATAATAATAATAATAATAATAATAATAATAATAACAATAATAATAATAATGATAATAATAATAACAATAATCACTATCATCATGATGATACTACTTCACACCATTCACAGCAACATTTTACAGTAAAAATGACCTTGGTATAACATGATGATGATAAGGAAAAGATTCTTCAGTATGGACCTTTTTCAGAATAATGACAATTTAAAAAAAAATATTTACCACATTCAGAAATGTATAAATCTGGTAATATTAATATAACAAATGGAATTAGTGGAAATAAAAAAAATCTTCACAATGAATTTAATTTAGGACATCATTAGCATAAAATTATTTATTTTACATTTGCTACATGAAATTGTTTAAAAATTCATTTTTTGGATACCTTTGTTATTGTTTTTGTTGTAGGGTTTAACACCATTTCTCAGCACAAGATAGGCTATACATGGTGGCCAGTATTAATGATGGAGGAAGAACCCGGGAAAACCCCGGAAAGAACCACCGACCCACAAGAAGCTACTGGCAAGCTTTCTCACAGACCCACATTGGCTGAACCCGAGACCCCAACCCATGCAGACAGAGGTGAGATGGCAGGGATCCGTAACGGTGAGCGCTTTAGACCACTTGGCCACTTGGGGCCCCAATACCATTGTTTAAGGTGTATTGAATACACAGTGTAGATGAGGCTCTTAAACATTAGAACCTTGTCTTTGAGTGATATTGCATTCCAGTGAAATGTCTTTTACACAATAATCTGCATGCCCTGCTTGATATCTAACATTTGCACAGAGTATGCAAGTCTGAATTGCTCAGGTGAAAACACACGAGAAATAACAGTTTTTACATGTGTAAAATCAGAATCAAAGTCCAAATTTCTGTCATGATAACTTGATTACTTGTACAACACTGCCTTATTTTCCAAAAAATATAATGGAAAAGACTGTTTTTCTAAGTTATACTTTCTTATGAAAACATTCAAATTCTCACATGAGCAAAATCTGTTCATGAGGATAGTTTTTTTTGTTGTCCTAGACTCATAAAATCTAAAAAAATGAATACATGACCTTGCAAAATCTGCCCTATTTGCATACATTTCAAACAATGTTCTTACATGTAGCTTAAGAGAAACCCATGAGAATTTGTGAGATTTTTCTGTTGGAATAACTCCATGTGAGAGGTGTGGCTTGGAATTTTTTGGAAAAGATTGTTCGGCCCCCAGATAGCTTGAAAATGTGTTCTTGGTATGATTTGTAGAGAAAAAAAGTTATGTTCATTATATTACTTTAAAAAAACCTTGAGATAAAAGAAATAACAAGATTTTGATTTGAAAGAAATTGCAGTTTTCTTCCCTGCTTCCAAACCATTTAATCTTTTGTGGTAAGGATGGCTATAATTTCAAACCAGGATATTTTTTTCTATCCTGTGCTCACCTTTACAGATCACTGACAGTTCACCGCATCTCAAGTAGCCCATCATTTGCCCAAAAATTGCGTTAAACCCACAATAACAAGGATTTTGGAGTGTTTCATTAGTAAAAGTATAGTATATAAAGTACACATTTCAGATGTATTTGTAATCACTGCAAAAATGAATCCATGGATTGGTACTGTCGCTCAAACTGTTAGAACACAAGTTAATATTGGCGTGTGATAAAGAACCACATTCATTTTAGTTTCTCATAAAATTTGAAGAGATGAATGTTATACTGTCTAGGTGAAATTGATCTTGAAGATATACAGTTGTTGTTCAGGGTAGGGTAAATAGTGTGATTCATATTGTATCGGGTCCTTCTTAATGTTGTACTTGTCATGTCATGACAAAGGTGGCTACCATTTCTAAGTAACATTAAAAACTGTTCACATTCTTGGTTTAGAAATTTCATATTTTTGTTACTGGGATGAAAAATGTTGGAATTTTCTCTACATGTTGTTAACCAGTATATCCAAACCTTGACTTTTGATAGTTAAAGGTATCATTACCTGTAAAGGTGTGGCAATTTTTTTCAATCGCATACTGTACTTTAACTGAGGAGCAATATTGTTTGTTCATTGTATGATGCAAGCCAGGAGGAGAATTTATATAGAGGTATTTCGATTCCTTGGATTGGTTTGGCTTGCTGTTTTATTGCACAGCAACAAAAGTAGGTTATTTAGTGCCAGGGCAATTGGAGTAAAGTGCCTTGCGCAAGGATGTGCCATGGTAGTGGGTTGATCACATTGTAGGATTTGAACCTGTACCCTTTTGATCATGAGTTCACCACTCTGACCACTGAGGCACCACAGCTACTACCTCCATTCATCACCTTATACAACATGCAGGAGGGTGCATTTGGTGTATTCTTCATCCCCAAGCCAGCAGAAGAGGTGTGATTACTTGCAGGGAGTATGACCACTTGCAGGGGGTATGTCTGTTTGCAAGGGTATGATTACTTTCACATGTTATGATTACTTGTAAGGGGTATGAATTCTTGCAGGGGTATGATTACTTGCAGGGGGTATGAATACTTGTAGTCTGTATGATTACTTGTAGGGAGTATAATTACTTGTAGGAGTATGATTACTTGCAGGGTGTATGATTACTTTCATCTAGTATGATTACTTGTAAAGGGTATGAATACTTTCAGGGGGTATGATTACTTGTAGGAGGTGTGATTACTTTCATGGGGTATGATTACTTGTAAGGGGTGTAACTACTCTCAAGGGGTACGATTACTTGTAAGGGGGTATGATTACTTGTAGCAATAGTAGTTTAGACAGCCAGAATGTGCATTGAAATTCCTTTACCAAAATTGTGGACAGCATACTTTTCCGGGTAAATAAGAGATGAACTTTTTCCTGATGATTTACAACTTGTAAATGTGTGTAGTTACAAAAACATAACATGAATAGTTTTTTTCAGATGATCTAGGCTACAAATGTATGATCTTACAAAACATATCTGGTATAGGTTTTTTTTCTGATCTAGACCAAAGTGGTCCACGTATCTGGCATAGGTTTTATTTTTGATCTAGACCAAAGTGGTCCAACTACAGGCTGACAGGTCTTTTCTTGTGTGAGATCTGCACTCCTACAAAAAGTCCTTCTATAATTGAAGTGCAATACATATGTACATATGTATGTAGGTTGATAGGTACATATGTATGTATGCATGTCCCATGAACTTTACATTTTTGTTCCAAGTGGTTCATGATATTTTGAAGATGTTGGACCACACTGATCTGGGCCAAATAAATGTACTTAAAAAACATATTGGACATAGTTTTGTATTTTCTGATCATATATGTCCTTATAAGCATATCAGACATAGTTTTGTAGTAAACTTGATGGCTTACTAACATAGCGTATTTAATTATGGGTTTATGTACAGTGGTCTTTCTTTACAGTGACATTTATACATGGTTAAAGAGCTTCAAGGCTTTGCTTAGGTACACCCATGGTAGGACTAGTCACCATTAGCTGATACAGTACTTTATAATAGCTTGTCAACCATGTGAATTGCAGACTCTTGATGGTACAGACTACAACCTTCTTGTTCATAACAAATCTTTGACACAGAGGTAGTCATTGTTAAACACAAAGGACAGTGATGTGTTATCTCTTTGTTGCTCATCATGCCCAAGGACAAAAAGCTCTTCATCAAAGTGCAACCTTATTAAATACATCGTTCTTTCCCTCACTGTTATCAATATTGAATGACTTATAGTTTCATTTTTTATCCTCTTTGTCAGTGTTTTATTTAACAAATGGAAATGGAAAAGGAGATTCTATGCTGCATATAGACAAAATTATATTTTTCATTATTTTTAAAAACTGGAGATTATTTGTATGTTCTTTACTTTACTAACAAAATGCTGAAGTTTTTTCTCGAGTTTCTAAGTTGTTACAATTTAGGAATTTGATAGATTGAATACTTCATGATGTTGAGGTAAAACCTGTACATTTTCTTTTTCAGCTTTATTTGAAGAAATAACATTTTGTACAAAGCATTGATCAGTAGAGTGTAAGCACATTCATGTTAAATGCCAGGAATTGCACTGCAAAAGTCATTCATGTTAAATTCCAGGAATTGCACTGCCAAAGTCATTCATGTTAAATGCCAGGAATTGCACTGCAAAAGTCAAAGCCTGATGTAAATGACTAATTTAGATCTGAGTTAGATGTGTAACTCCACTGATTCATTACATTTCAAAGATTAAAGAAGGATGTTGTCCAATTTAAGCATCAGAATCCAAATTTGATGAGTATCTTGTCTTGTGGACCTAATTGAAGTAGGTACCTAGTCTTGTGGACCTAATTGAAGTAGGGATCTTGGCTTGTGGAACTCAGTGAAGTAGGTATCTTGGCTTGTGGAATTCAGTGAAGTAGGTATCTTGGCTTGTGGAACTCAGTGAAGTAGGTATCTTGGTTTGTGGATCTCAGTGAAGTAGGTATCTTGGTTTGTGGATCTCATTGAAGTCAGCATCTCGGCTTGTGGATCTCAGTGAAGTAGGTACCTTGGCTTGTGGAACTCAGTGAAGTAGGTACCTTGGCTTGTGGAACTCAGTGAAGTAGGTATCTTGGCTTGTGGAACTCAGTGAAGTAGGTATCTTGGCTTGTGGATCTCATTGAAGTCAGCATCTCGGCTTGTGGATCTCAGTGAAGTCAGCATCTCGGCTTGTGGATCTCAGTGAAGTAGGTATCTTGGCTTGTGGAACTCAGTGAAGTAGGTATCTTGGCTTGTGGAACTCAGTGAAGTAGGTATCTTGGCTTGTGGAACTCAGTGAAGTAGGTATCTTGGTTTGTGGATCTCAGTGAAGTAGGTATCTTGGTTTGTGTATCTCAGTGAAGTCAGCATCTTGGCTTGTGGAACTCAGTGAAGTAGGTATCTTGGCTTGTGGAACTCAGTGATGTAGGTATCTTGGTTTGTGGATCTCAGTGAAGTCGGCATCTTGGCTTGTGGATCTCAGTGAAGTAGGTATCTTGGCTTGTGAAACTGTAGCAAGTACATCTTGAAAAGGAAATATCAGTAAGCTTTTCTTCAATTAGCCTACCCTTTGATGTTATTTTTTATTAAGAAGGAATATTATGCTTGAAGGTAGCATAAATGTTTCATAATATTTTCAAGTTTTTACTTTTAATCTCAAAGGATAGAACCTACACACCTTAACATTGTCTCTGCATTCAGTAATAAAAAAGGGGCCCCGAGTGGCCGAGTGGTCTAAAGTGCTGTCCGTTACGGATCACTGCCGTCTCACCTCTGTCTGCGTGGGTTCGAGTCTCGGGCTCGGCCAATGTGGTTATGTGAGAAAGCTTGCCGGTAGCTTCTCGTGGGTCGGTGGTTCTTTCTGGGTTCTTCCTCCACCATTAATACTGGCCGCCATGTATAGCTTATCTTGTGCTGAAAAATGGCGTTGAACCCTATAACAACAACAACAACAACAAGTAATAAAAAAATATTCCATACCTGCACAAGTCAACATTTAACTTTTGCTTGTGATGTTGTTTATATTATTGGTGCCATATCTTTTGTTGGGGCAAATATGGGGATTCATAAAGTCAGCATTTAACTTTTGGTTGTGATGTGGTGACATTATTGGTGCCCTATCTTTTGTTGGGGCAATGTGGGGATTTGCATGTCAGCTGAATAATTCTCTAGCTTGTTTAAAATGAATTCTTTTCCCACATTGCCATGAGATACAAATATCCATGTATAGGGAAGGATGTGGCTTCACAAGTATTTTCTGACAATTTATAGTAGAAATTGACATCATTGTGGTTCCATGGTTTTTGACAATTTATAGTAGAAATCGACATCATGGCAGTTCCATGGTTTCTGACAGTTTGTAGTAATTGACATTGCAGTTCCATGGTTTCTGACAATTTATAGTAGAAATTGACATTGCAGTTCCATGGTTTCTGACAATTTATGGTAGAAATTGACATCATTGTAGTTTCATGGTTTCAGACAATTTATAGTAGATTTTGACATCATTGTGGTTCCATGGCTTCTGACAATTTATAGTAAAAATTGACATCATTGCATTTCCATGGTTTCTGGCTTGCAATAACATCTGTAAGATAGTCTTAGGGATTGATTCCAGTGAGGAGGTGGTTGGTTGGTGGGATGATTGCAGGGATTTTTTGGAAAAAAAATGTTATGCCCCCTAATAGCTTAAAATAACCATACTTTGATTTGTTGGGGAAAAAAAATTCTATCTATCATATTAGTAAAAAAAAAAGATTATCTTGAGATTAAAACAAACATAATGTCTTGGTTGGAAAGACTATTCCAGCACCCCCCTCCCAATTAAATTGTCTGTCCCTTACTAATATTGTATCTCCATTTATTTACGTTTGAGTAGATACAAAACTCCATCGAGTTTATGTTTGTCGGTTTATAATTTAAAGTAAAATTTACTTTGATGGTTTTCTTAGGTTTGTGTTTTTTGCTGTACATCAGTTTCTTTCTATAACATTTCACATGTATTTCACTAGGGTTCAGTCGAGTCCTGGTATAAATGATGGAATAGGATTTCAAATTTCACACAGGTTTGGAAATTCTTTTATCGCAGATTTTATTTTTTTTGGTGGCACTTGATTATTTCAAGTATGAACTATAGGTTTGAACTTATATACTTTCATATAATGTGATTGGCCCAAGTACTGGAGAACATATATAGTTGGTGTATACACACATTGGTATTTAAATTGCGAAAAATGTCGTAAGATGGGTATTCATTATATCACTATGGAATCAACTTAAATCTTAATTTTGAGTATTTGGTCATTTTAATAAAAAATGGAATTCATCTTCATTTTCCCCACAGTCACATAAATACCATAATCTACATGTCCTGTTGACATTTTGTTTTGTCTACCTGTAAGTATTTCAATAGGATGTTTCCTAATCTTAAGACAGTGTATAGACTTTTTAAAATTGCAATTCTTTAAAGGGGTTGTTCCGTTTATTTACTTTCATCATGCCATTCTTGCAAGTTACAATCCATTAACTGTTGTCTAAATTACACAGTAAAAAAAATCAACATTGCCAATATTATGTGATATCCACACAAAACCAAACCCATATTTACAAAGTTGCCCAAGTTATTCTCACACAGTAATCAAGTGCAAACACAAGCTCTTTTTCTAGATGATAGTTCTGCAAAACAGTGTGTGTACTAAACAGGCTGATGCAACTGAAAATAGTTGTCATCCAAGCCATTTTTGAGGTATTCTACTTGCCCCAAACCCATGTGTTTACTGCTATGGGAGGCTAGCTCTTCTTCTTCTTTTTTTTTTTTTTGGGGGGGTGCTCTCCCTGGTTGATCTTTGCAGACCATTTAGGGAGGTCCTCCTGCCCTACTTGAATTGGTTGTACTATATTATTTGTTAGTTTATTTTATTGTTCTCTGTTCTGTTAAGGTTTGTTTTATTAAAATTTTTTTTTTTTTTACCATCCAAAATTGTCTAGACATTCATCTGCTTCCAAATGACAGAAATATTCTTCATCATTTTGAATTCTTTTTCTTTCTCTTCTTTCTTTCTCCTCCGTTTCTCTCTCCTTTTGGCCCTTTCTGTTTCTCTTTCTTCTTCTGTTACTATTACTACTGTAGGACTTTGGTTCCCTGACGTTGTTATTTTTGTGGTTTTAGATTCCCGTGCTTGGGTTTGTTGATTGTACTTCTGACTTTGTTGTTGTTGTTTTTTCTGTTGTTGACTGGTTGTTGCTGTTGTTCTTTTGTTGCTGTTGTCTGCTGTTAGTATCTCTGTTTCTTCTACTTGTTGAATAGGTTTCCCCTGTGCTTGGGTTTGTTGATTGTCTTTCTGACTTTGTTGTTGTTATTTCTGTTGTTGACTGATTGTTACTGTTGTTCTTTTGTTTCTGTTGTCTGCTGTTAGTATCTCTGTTTCTTCTATCTGTTTTAAATTTTCTTGTATTCTTGTTTGTCTCTGGTTGCTTTCTTCTTTACTTTGTTGCTCTATTTCCTTTCTTTTTTCATGTTGCAGTAGTTGGCTCTGTTGTTGTTGTTGCCTTATTGCTTGTTGTTTTTGTTGCTGTTGCTTCCCTTGTCTCTGTTTAGGAATTGGCTTTTCCAAATTAGTATTTATGTTGGTTTTGTTGCTGGGTTCAGGTTGAGTCTGTGCATTTTGTGGACATTTATGAGGAGTGTGTCCTGTTTTTCCACATCGGTTACATTTCCTCTTGTATATGCACCCTTTGTACCAAGATTTTGTAATAAAGTCATGTAAGAAGAAGGCTCATTTCACTTCCGTCAATTTGTTTTTCTCTATTTCCAATATTCGTGTTCCATTGAAAATCTTGGTTGGAGGTATTGTATCTAGTCTCGATGACATCACCTTTATTTTCAGCTTTTCCTCAAATTTTTCAACGGTAGCTTGTAGTGGTATTTCCAATGGGATGTCTGAAAGGTGTAGTTCAGCCGACTGTTTCTTTATTTTTTCTTCAATGTAGGTTCTGGTTTTTTTACTATTACAGTCTCCCCTGATATCATCATTTCACCAAATGGTAGTATAGGTTGATTCCCTCTGGGTCTTAGTATAAAACCTTTGTAGCCATTTCGGTTGATGGAGTAAATCTTTGTTATGTATTCCGGATCTTTAATTTTTATTGCAACCATCACCGAACATAGGCTCGGTATTCTTTCCCTCGGTATATTTGATGTGTCTGTCTCTTGTGTTCCTTCTTGGTATTCACATTGCAGGAATGATCCTTCCTCTGTCTCTATTCGTTTGGTTTTGAAGCATTTCTCTAGTTCTCTCATTGCTTTTCCAACTCTTTGCATCGCCATTTTTTTTTTTGCGCGGTCCGTGCTTCTCGTGAGTTGTTTTCACTGTTACTGTCCATTTTATAGATTCTCTTTCTTATTTGTATATTTTGTTTCTACTTGTAGATTTTAGTCTGTGATTCTTAGTTCCATTCATTGTGATAGTGTTCCGTGTTCATTGTTCATTAAATCTGCTTGGTCCTGGCCATTTTGAGATTTATTTAGCAATGACTTAACTTGTCCAACAGGAGTTCTTCTTCCTAGCCACCTATTGGTATTTCACTATCAACATACTGCTGAGTAACTATGGAAGATGTACATGCCTGACATCAATTTCAAGAACAACACAAGCCCGAAACACCTAGTTAACAAATATATCTATATCTTTAATTAGTAAACAATAATAGCTGAAAAAGTCACACCATAGCCTTAAGTTAAGAAATTTGCCAGGGGCCAGTTTGCAAAACTGTACCCTGCCACCTAATATAATGTTCTATATAGATACCATAATATCCATATTCACCAAGAGCTCCCATTTTTGAAGACTATCTTCCATGAGGCAAAGAGGGCTGTTGATGGAATTCCTTTTCAGATTTTCTATTTTTGTATCATCAGAATCTCTGATGAATAGAGGAGAATGGGCATCATATGAACAATAACTAATTAGAGCACAATCTTCGGTAAAGGTGATGGAATTTTTTTTATTAATTTCTTGATTGGAATTAAAGCTATATTATGTAACAAGTTTTTCAGGTGCTTATCACCAATAACTGCTGAGAAGCGCCAAGCCTTTCAGCTGCTTTAAGGACTTGTGTAACTGACCTAGAGTCTTTGGAACCCAGGGTGATGCTATTTTCAACCTTTTTTGATAACTTTTTAGGCAACTGGACAATCCAAGCATATCTGGCTTGGCCGTGTAAATTGGTCTGTGTTTGTAAGGAGGTCAGCTTATATATGTGACTGTTAGATTTTGGTGGTAATTACAACCTGCATCACCCCACCCCAACCCCAAAAAACCCTCATCAGTTATTACTAGGATTTTTATTTTGCTTTGCTGGCATTTATTAGCTCTGCTGGTCATAGACCAAAAGAGCTTGTATAATGGCCTGTTATCCATCTGTGCATCTGTTATCATTGATCCCATGATGTAGTCAGCCCTAAATAAAAATGTTGCCCCTTGTGTAGTCAGCCCTGAATAAAAATGTTGCCCCTTAGACATGCTGATGATCATTATTTCAGAATGCTGGGATCATGTTGCCATAGGTTTCCACCGAAAGACATCCTTTGATATATTGGGCATAAGTGAAAATGGTGATGTTCTTTTCTCCAGTATGACATCATCTTGTTACAGCCACTCATCCAGAATAGATGTTATATCAGAATTTTGTTTTCACTTAAACACTTCTTATACTTTTTATTATGTCTAGTTTGTCATAAATGGGACTGGCACTTTTTATGATGTTTAGTTAGTCATAAATGGGACTGGTACTTTTTATGATGTTTAGTTAGTCATAAATGGGACTGGTACTTTTTATGATGTTTAGTTTGTCATAAATGGGGCTGGTACTTTTTATGATGTTTAGTTAGTCATACATGGGACTGGTACTTTTTATGATGTTTAGTTAGTCATAAATGGGACTGGTACTTTTTATGATGTTTAGTTTGTTGTAAATGGGACTGGTACTTTTTATGATGTTTAGTTAGTCATAAATGGGACTGGTACTTTTTATGATGTTTAGTTAGTCATAAATGGGACTGGTACTTCTTATGATGTTTAGTTTGTTGTAAATGGGACTGGTACTTTTTATGATGTTTAGTTTGTCATAAATGGGACTGGTACTTTTTATGATGTTTAGTTAGTCCTCAATAGAACTGATACTGATCTGACACATTCATTTTGGGGTCAAAAGGTCAAAGATCACTGTCATAAGAACTGAAAGAAGACAGAACTATTTCACCTAAGCCACTTTAGCTTTATGTCAAAATGATTGAAAGAAAGAAATAGAGGATATTTACTTGTATTGAGTGACTACCGTATTATCGGTATGTTTTCGGACATGGTTTGTTTTTGGACACCGTTTTTTTTTGGGCAAATATTATATTTAAATGCCTTGTAATTTTTCGGATGTTGCTCTGCTACAATTTTTTCTACAGTTTATGTTTTCGGACACGATCTAAGAAGATCTGCTGCGTCGTTTTAATGTGATCACGAACTTCCATGGATTGGTTGTCAGTGTAGACATCGTTACACACGAAACCACTTCATGCAGGTGGCTTTGATTAGAAACCATGACCCCTGCTTTATATCATTAAACGATACATCAGAGAGTCAGTATGGATTAGTAAATTCAGTGGCATCGTGCAACAAAACAAACCCCTTATCCCTGAGGCATTATGTACCACGGTTTAAATATAGTTATTGTTCTGCAGGTAATAAACCTCTTTGTAGACGATAAATATTGATTGTGGGTGTAACATGTTCAGTACATCGTGTCCTCTTTTAACGAAATCCAGATGGCTGCCTTTTATTTCCGAACACACCTGTCAAAGAAATCACACAAATTATAATATGAACAATTATCACCTAGACACCCTGAAATCTCCAACATGCATCAAAACAATCTTTGAGCAGTCGATTGTTTCGAGTCGACAGGGTCTACTCATTTTGAAGCTACCCTTGGCTAGGTGGGGAAAAAAGAAGAGAGAACCACAACAAATAGATCACCTTTATTTTAGAAAAAATACCAACATATTAATGACTCATATATTGCAACTTGCTTGTTATATTTACCCTTCCTAGGCGTGCGTACAACACTCACCCCATATGGAGCCTCTCACCCTTGGTGCTCTAAGATTAGCCATCATACATGTACCAGTATTTCTACTCTTGATACTAAAATGTTTCTGTCATAAATATCTTCAGAATTATAATTCCAAATTTGTTTTTATTTAGTTTGTATTTATATCTTAATTACACAAACATAAAGCTTGCATGAGTTTGTAAGGTAGATTTTATTGGTCACTGATTAGTAGAGGGTTAAACTGTGAATTGCAAGATTACTAATATGGCGGTTCTTTTCGAAAATACGCACACAATCGTGGCTCTAATACATGTATGGCTGTGTTTTCAGCTGGATGGACATGTATCAAATAGACAAAATAGGCAAGTAATGCCTGTTTTTCATTCATTATCCTCTCCGTGGTGTTAGACAAAATACTGGTTTTACTTCATGGCAGCATGTCGCCATGTGAGCTAATGGTAACTTCATTATGGACAGGGGTGGGGGGGGGCACAAATTTATCTTCCACTGTTTGTTTTCGGATACCTAATTAAAGAATTTAATATGTATTCGGACAACAAAAAAAGTAATTATTTTTTGCCGTCCGAAAACATGCAGTAAATACGGTAATGGATATTGTTATGTATTTCTATATTTTTTATAACCTTTGGTGCATGACTATACCTAGAATATGTATATTTTTTGTTCATGACTGTAAATTGTAGTGGTCTTCTATAAGCAAAATATGGTGTTAATTGTTTGTCCACGTGTATAGATTTCTATTTTTATAGATATTAATCGTTAAATAGGTGTTGACAAGTTAAATTCAACCTATATATTGAACCTGTTGAAAAGTTTGGGGTAATTATCATCGGCTGGTGGGGTCAGGTGGATTCTTAGAAGAATTAAGTTATTTGCCATTGGCAGGGTTAGGTCAGGTGGGTTTATAGAAGAATTGCTATTTTCCATTGGATGGGTTAGGTCACATGAGAAGTATTTTGAAATGTTAGATTGAGTAGTAAAATCTGTCATGTGAGGTATATTGTGACATGCAGTCATAATAGACTCTTGAAAAAGTGTATAAAAGGAGAAAACTGAGAAATCTAATTCATTCCTATTTTGGATTCATTCTGATTTTGATTCTTATTTCATACATTCAGTCTGCAGATGTATTTAATGTTGTGTTTAAATAATTTGAGAGGAAACATTTGTTAGAATTATTCATTAGAATTACAAAGTGCTTATTGGACTAGAACATAATTTTGGGACTATTGTGATTTATAAAATGTAAGAGAAACATCATTAGGCATGGCTTGTTGAATTAGCAGAGGAGGAGTTGATTGTGTTATTTTGTCATGTATGTTGCAAGTATCCACCAATATCATTCATAGATGTTGGTATAAGGGGTACATTAAGGAAAGAATCAGGATAAAAGTTGGAGTGACATCAGTGTGTACAGCATGAAAAGGTATTGAGAAATGAGTTGTATTTCATTCTCGAATGGCTGAAGGAAGAAACAAGTTGTAATAAAGACTTGTTCTAGCTTATATGAATTGATATTGTTTACATTATGTAAGTCATAGCGAGCAATATCACTTATGGCTGATGGAATTGGAGATTTGAGATAGGGAAGGCTTGAACCAGTTTTCATTTTACACAAGAGTGTAAATATGTTTTTGTCATCTGGATTCAAGACTTTCCAATCATATTCTTGGTGTAGTGCGTCAGTAGATACTAAATTTGTTGCATCGCACAATTCTGGCTGTACCAGTTTGTATTATTTTGAGTTTTCTTTTCTCAGGTAATGTGCAATTGTCCCAAACAACATTATCATAATCCAGAATGGGTCAAACAAAAGATGTAATTATAATTTATAAAGATTTTCTGTCAAGTTGGAATTGGAGTTTATGCCTTCTTGGCCATACCTTTTCTTGATATAGTCTATATGTTTGTGCCATGAGTAGTCATTTGAGAGATAAAAATCCACAATGTTTGTGCATGTTAACTTTCTTGATTAATTGTTTGAGGATATTGGATAGAAGTTTTTTTGTAAAAAATTTCCTTCAGATTATCAGGGATTCACTTTTGGAAGGGTTAACAGATACATGCCAGTTGTTTGCTCATTGAGAAATGTTTCCCAAGTCAGAGTTGAAGTTATGAGTGATTATGATGCAGTTGAAGCTATGACAGGATTATTTATGATTATAAAGAGACTTGTATCATGTACAGATAAACTTCTATTGGAGTTAATATTGTATACAGTGTTGTTTATGTATATAAGAAAAGTAAGTGACCCAAGAAAAGTCATTCGCCTTGCAGGTTAGATAGCTAGATTAGAAATGTTTTGGCCCCAGATTTATAGTAATGCCATCAGAAAACATTGCAGGATAAATCTTGTTATGACTAGTTTGGGGGTTTGAGGTAAACAGTTTTGTTTTTTAGTTTATCTTGTGTGATAAATTCATGGGTTTGAAGCAGACTTAAGGTTTTTGTTGTTTATTGTTCAGAAAAGAAATCATTGAAAGCTTTTGCCTTTTTATCATCAGCTGTTGTAACTTTCATATACAGATATCGAGTCACATGATTTCTTTCTTTTTTTTACCTTCCTTCCCTTCTCTAATTAGTTTCAACCAGTCTTTGGGGATACAGGTAAAGACCTGATTGATTGCATCAGTCTGATTATATTTAGACTCCCTAATCCTAGTAATAACCAAGTTTCTCTTGGGCCTGTAAAGAAAGCAGTGGCAGAAGTATTGAGTACATTTCATCATTAAGTCGTTTTCTGTGCCATGATAGTTTTCTAATTTCGTAATGCATCTAGTGTGTAAATAGTACAGTTTTTGTGTGGTACATGTTTTCTTACAGCCTCCTGTATTATATCAACAAAATTCTCAACGTAGACTTCATTTACACTGTTTCAATAGATAAACATGAGTATTGAGTTAAGAAGAGTATAATTCCATTGGTTATACAAGTTAACCAGATTTCTCCTTCATAGCATGTTAATTTAAGAAAGATAAATTTAAAAGTAAACAAAAAACCTTTTTTGATGTGGCAAAAACATTTGAGGTAGACATGAGCAATTTTCAGTTTTCTACATTTTTGAAATAACATTTGTTTTCATTGTGCTCTCTGATCAAGTATTTGAACCTCCTGGCCCCAACTTTGGACAAATATCAAAACGTGTCCAAATTGTGCAAATTGGAAGATTTCAATATGATACTTAATTTGATCGAAGTTTTCAAACTTGCAAGAGGAAGACTAAAATCTTGAGCTTAAGATTCAGGGATATTCTTTAATAATAATAATAATAATAATAATGAGGACTTTGTATAGTGCCTAATCTTTAGAAGCTCTAAGCGCTTTACAACATTTGACAACACTTAAAAAACATATATAATGATATGATGACAAAATTATAAACAAACACCACGAAAGTAGAGACAGAAAATATGCTGTAAATATTTAAGGCAAGGATACATTATTAGGTCTTTATCATGCTCCTGGTCAGATTCCATTTTGTTTAACTTTTTGCTTGAGTTTATCTCTCCTTGTGTCAAGTACCAGTGATACAGAATGTCATTGTGATGATAATAAAACTGTAGGTGATGGGACATGTGTTAGCTGGCAAAAACAAACCACATTTACTTAGTGCCAATATTGCTTATAGAAGGATTGATAAGAATCAGTTGATCTTCCTTCTGATAGCAATGAGGAGTCCCTATGGATAATTCTTGCTTCAATCCACCTTTAGAGTATCATGAGCAAAGTTTTCCACTGATAGAAAAGTGCAGCCAGGAAGTGTAATGGGTTATCAGAGGTAGGATTAAGAAATAATTCACTGATTGAATGGCTGTAAATAGATCTACCCATACTAAGTGAAGTGCCTATGTAGATGTACTGCATATAGTTGTACTTGTGCACCATACACATTCTAGGGGTGAAATGATACATTCCTGATGCATATCGATATGATTCACAATTCTCAGCCTATGATGCAAGCCATTATCGATGCACCTATCAAATTTGGGGTTCTTTTAATCTTTAGAATTCTGTCAGTGGTGGGGTGGTGCCATTTTTTACGTTTTGACATATTGGTTATATTTCTAGTAAGCAGATTACTGACAGACCTGGACTTGTCAGCTGTTCATATGCCATTCTCATCCTTGACAAGATATAAAAACTACTTCCAGACAGACTGCCTGTCAATGATTTGTATTCAACCTTTTATTTCAGACTGCTCCATTTGATTATGTGCATGACTTGTACTGGTCATTATGCCCTTTGTCTGCACTGCATGAATGATTTTGGAACAGCTTATTACCAATGTCATGTCCTCATTTAAATTTGGAAGTCAAGACAGTGCTATCTTTCAAACAGAAGTAGCACAATTTCCTTGTGCAAAGGAAATCTTGTCTTGAACAAGTCTGAGTATGGGACTGGAGATGACAATTTCCTTGTGCAAAGGAAATCTTATCTAGAACAAGTCTGAGTATGGGACTGGAGATGACAATTTCCTTGTGCAAAGGAAATCTTATCTAGAACAAGTCTGAGTATGGGACTGGAGATGACAATTTCCTTGTGCAAAGGAAATCTTATCTAGAACAAGTCTGAGTATGGGACTGGAGATGACAATTTCCTTGTGCAAAGGAAATCTTATCTTGAACAAGTCTGAGTATGGGACTGGAGATGACAATTTCCTTGTGCAAAGGAAATCTTATCTAGAACAAGTCTGAGTATGGGACTGGAGATGACAATTTCCTTGTGCAAAGGAAATCTTATCTAGAACAAGTCTGAGTATGGGACTGGAGATGACAATTTCCTTGTGCAAAGGAAATCTTATCTAGAACAAGTCTGAGTATGGGACTGGAGATGACAATTTCCTTGTGCAAAGGAAATCTTATCTAGAACAAGTCTGAGTATGGGACCGGAGATGACAATTTCCTTGTGCAAAGGAAATCTTATCTAGAACAAGTCTGAGTATGGGACTGGAGATGACAATTTCCTTGTGCAAAGGAAATCTTATCTAGAACAAGTCTGAGTATGGGACTGGAGATGACAATTTCCTTGTGCAAAGGAAATCTTATCTAGAACAAGTCTGAGTATGGGACTGGAGATGACAATTTCCTTGTGCAAAGGAAATCTTATCTAGAACAAGTCTGAGTATGGGACTGGAGATGACTATTTCCTTGTGCAAAGGAAATCTTATCTAGAACAAGTCTGAGTATGGGACTGGAGATGACTAACAACAAAACCCTTCACATTGTACTTACTGCAGAAGCAAAACAACTGTCATGGCGCTGACACTCATTTCTGCTAATGAAAAAAGAAATTGTTGACAACACCCACCCATTTTCTACAAATTAACAAGGTGACTATAATGTACAGTTTGGAATCTGGCTTCTTACCAATTTTTTTAAAAAAAACCAAACTCCCATCTGCACATTTATTCACTGATTAAATATATGATTGTAAAAGGAGGCATTACAGACTTGTTCGCTGTGTAAGTTCTTTACAGATCATCTCTTGTGGACAAAGTTTCTTTGTTACTTTGTATCTAAATTTACCTAGTTTGGATGTCAGTACTTCCAGTGGGTCACACGTGAATATGTTACAGTTGGTTCTGATTGGTGATTATTGTTTTACTCTGGACTTGAACAAACAATAACCACCTATCGGATTTAAATGTGATGACATATTTCTTTGTGTAACAAACAGGAAGTGTAGCCCTCAAATGGTGCAGATAGACAAGATATTATGCAAGAAAGTGTAATGTGGTTATTAACTATAGGATTAAATGATCATGGTTGGGTATTTAGAGATGTGTAAATTTTACCTAATCACTCACAAGGTAAATAAAGACCAAAGGACTTTTATGTTAACATTTTTCTTGTAATTTTAAAGCCCAAATGCTGTAATTTGACATAAATTTCACCATTCTTCCAATCTAACTTACTTTGGAAGGAAGGAAATGATTTTTTAAAAAAATGTATCCGATATAAACTGTTCTTTGAAATAATCAAAATGTCAAGTTTAAATGATGTTCAAATATTTACTTTAAAATTAAGATGTGCCAAAGCTTAATTCAGTCAACAAAGTTACTTATTATTCCATTCCTTTTTGGGAGTACTCCAAAAGTAGTGATATGGTACATTCAACAAATTCCATTAGTGACTAATCTAATGACAACAACATTCAAACATGGCGCACAAACTGATTTAAGAGGGAATGAAGAGAGGCAGGCACACTTTTTTAAAGTGAAGCTGAGAAGAAAATGCATCCATTAGATAAAAATAAGACCTGTGAATATTGGTGATTAGTTGGGGCTCGGGAATAATATGAAGGTTGAAATTGGGCTGAAGACAATCTAACATAGTGTCGTGTTGACTTATTATGTTTACAGTGGTGATGTCATCAGTCTTGTGTTCAGGCTTTCAATTGAGGTCAGTTGACCCGTTGATGTCACTGATCAACATCGGATTAATTTGTACAAATGAAAAATGGCCAGGTTTCACAGTTTGAGGTAGAAATTACATGGCTCATAATGTGATGAAACATGGATATTATTTGGCTTTAATGGAACCCATTGATGTTTAGGAACAATATCTTTCAAGATTCAGTATTATTGAGATAATTTGGCATATACGACTTTTTGCATGTAACAGTGGTATTGGAGCTTTCTCATCAGTTGCTCTTAAGTGATCTATAATCCAATACAAATTGATAAATTTGTCTACATGAATAATGTCATGTCATAATTGGGGATGCATTCAAATCACCAGTAATCTGCCAAAATCAGTCACAAAAATTGTATTTGAGTAAATGGTCATATCACTGGATGTGACTAATATTGGATTAGATTGATTAATCATAACAGCGCTATTTCACAGGCCAGATATTTTCTCCCTTGCTTCCTCAGTGTTGTATAATTATTCTTTCTTCTCTTTCAGAAAAACTTTTGAATTCCTCTGGTAGAGAACTTAGAAGAGCTTTGTTTTCTTTGAAGCAAATCTTCCAAGTAAGTATCATATTATATGGAAGTGGATTGGGGTTACATGAAGTTTCAGTGAAGGATGGGTGAACTAAGTCAACAAAAAGGTCATATTAAAAATCCATTACTGATATATCCACTAATGGGCTAGTTTCAGTGATGGATGGGTGAACATAGTCAACAAAAAGGTCATATTAAAAATCCATTACTCATGTATCCACTAATGGGCTAGTTTCAGTGATGGATGGGTGAACTAAGTCAACAAAAGGTCATATTAAAAATCCATTACTCATGTATCCACTATTGGGCCAGTTTCAGTGAAGGATGGGTGAACTTACTCAACAAAAAGGTCATATTAAAAATCCATTACTGATATATCCACTACTGGGCCAGTTTCAGTGATGGATGGGTGAACTAAGTCAACAGAAAGGTCATATTAAAAATCCATTACTGATATATCCACTATTGGGCCAGTTTCAGTGATGGATGGGTGAACTAAGTCAACAAAAAGGTCATATTAAAAATCCATTACTGATATATCCACTATTGGGCCAGTTTCAGTGAAGGATGGGTGAACTAAGTCAACAAAAAGGTCATATTAAAAATCCATTACTTGTGTATCCACTATTGGGCCAGTTTCAGTGAAGGATGGGTGAACTTAGTCAACAAGAAGGTCATATTAAAAATCCATTACTCATGTGTCCACTATTGGGCCAGTTTCAGTGAAGGATGAGTGAACTTGGTCAAAAGAAAGGTCATATTAAAAATCCATTACTGATATATCCACTATTGGGCCAGTTTCAGTGAAGGATGAGTGAACTTAGTCAACAAAAATGTCATATTAAAAATCCATTAATGATATATCCACTATTGGGCCAGTTTCAGTGATGGATGGGTGAATTTAGTCAACAGAAAGGTCATATTAAAATTCCATTACTTATGTATCCACTATTGGACCAGTTTCAGTGAAGGATGGGTGAACTTAGTCAACAAAAATGTCATATTAAAAATCCATTACTGATATATCCACTATTGGGCCAGTTTCAGTGATGGATGGGTGAACTAAGTCAACAAAAAGGTCATATTAAAAATCCATTACTGATATGTCCACTATTGGGCCAGTTTCAGTGATGGATGGGTGAACTAAGTCAACAAAAAGGTCATGTTAAAAATCCATTACTCATGTATCCATTATTGGGCCAGTTTCAGTGATGGATGGGTGAACAAAGTTAACAAAAAAGTCTTCTTAAAATGGATTTCTGATATTCATTGAAGCCAGTTTCAGAAAGGGATGGGTGAACTAAATTGGCACAAAATTTTTTTAAAAATGGATTTCTGTCAAATCCAGTATGGATTTTTGATTAAGGATGAATGGACTAAGTCAACAAAATGGTTATACAGTATTAAAAACTGATTACTGACAAATCCATTAGAGAATTTTAAAAAGAGGTTGGGTGGACCAAGGCCAGAAAAAGATGCTATAGAATAGGACATTGACAGACTAAACAAGAGGATTGATTGCAGCTGAATCATAATCCAAACATACTAAATTCTTCAGCTTTAGTTGCTTTGAATGATGCAGGACAAAATGTGTTCCATGTCGACTGAGAGCTTCATTGCTGATGAAATTCTCACAGATTAGTGGATGCATTTTGTATCGAAGATAATATTTTAGTATATGACATAGATCGATTTTTTTACTGCATGTTTTTTAATGAAAAAAATACTTAGATACAATGGCTATAGGTTCAGTAGGTACATATAGACAAACTCCCTATGCTTTTAGAGCACATGTTTAGCAATGACTACCATACAGTTTTTGCTTTATACTTCTGTGGTATAAGTATTTATCTTATCATCCTTTTGGCTCATCATCAGAAACGATCTTTGCATAATTAACTTTTCAGAAAATAGTGCAATTCCAGCTGACATTCATTGCACTTGTTACCAGTAATAGAAATGTTTACATTGCGTTTCAGCTCTGTTTTTCACCAGCTGAGTTTTTAGTGGGTAAACTTTGGTTGGAAGTGTTTTAGTTTGTAAACTTTGGTTGAAAGTGTTTTAGTCTATAAACTTTATTTGGAAGTGTTTTAGTCTATAAACTTTGGTTGGAAGTGTTTTAGTTTGTAAACTTTGGTTGGAAGTGTTTTAGTCTGTAAACTTTGGTTGAAAGTGTTTTAGTCTATAAACTTTGGTTGGAAGTGTTTTACTCTGTAAACTTTGGTTGGAAGTGTTTTAGTCTATAAACTTTGGTTGGAAGTGTTTTAGTCTATTAACTTTGGTTGGAAAAGTGTTTTAGTCTGTGAACTTTGGTTGGAAGTGTTTTAATCTATAAACTTTGGTTACAAGTGTTTGCTTGCAATAGGTAAGACTCCTGTCTGTGTCAAATAGGGAAATAAACTATATTTGACTGTATCCTGTCTGTATAAGATAGGGAAAATAACTATTTGACTGTATCCTGTCAGTGTAAAATAGGAAAAATAACTATTTGACTGTATCTTGTCTGTGTAAAATAGCAAAAATAACTATTTGACTGTATCCTGTCTGTGTAAAATAGGGAATATAACCATATTAGACTGTATTCTGTCTGTGTAAAATAGGGAAAATAGATATTTGACTGTATCCTGTCAGTGCAAAAAGAAACGTCTGTTGTCCGAGGGCTGACACTCATCTAAAGGACTGAAAAGGCTGACATATAGCCAAAGGACTGAAAAGGCCTTTCAGATTTGCACAATGATGCTGATTTGCCTTCTATTATGGCTGCCATTTAAAAAAATAAAAATAAAATTAAAAAGTCTTTATCATTTGGTATTTAGGTAGATGTCAGCCATTTAAGCAATCTCAGATCCACTTGGGCCTCTTGCTTATTCTACTGAAGGCGTTTCTTTTAGATCTAAATATGTTGATGAGGTCTTGTACTTTATGGCTATCATTGCCAACATCCATCCATGTTTTGGAGGTGTCCATTTAAAAAAAAAAGTCCATGTCTGCAAATGCATTATGGAACATTTGGATTTCAAGGAAAATAGAAATAGAAAACTTGAGACCCTAGGGTTTGTACTTTAAAGGAATCACTGCTAGAACAATTACTTAAAGAAAAATCTGGGTGAGAAGGTAAGTACATATGGTGCCTCAGAAGCATGTGTTGCCATGGAAAGGCCTGGAATCAGCTTCAGTTGTAGGAGTTTCCCTGGAATTAGATAATTTGTTTATCTTGTACTGTCTGCTTCCTGTCTAGAGCTGGTCAAGGGTCAGTACCAAGTCCACACAGTCAGGAAGCTATTTCATGTTTTATATGCAAAGTTCCAAGTTCTAGTAATAAAATAAGAAAACTGGACCCATATGGATATTGCCAATGGTGTGCAACTAGCTCTGGGTGGATGCATTGATTAAGATTATGTTTGAAAAATGCATCAGACATTGGCTGGCAAGGCATTATTCATCCAGCAAGGTGCCTAATTATGTAGCCTATTTTTTGTACGGTCTTGTCTTATATTTAGAAGTTTACAGTTATATTAGGATTTATAAAGAGTAAGCCTGCTGAGAAGAGAATCAAAGCTAATGGCTGATCACACCCAGGACATTATTCATCCAGATAAGAAAGGAAAATAAAATAAAATTTCTACCAAACTGCTGTTATATTTGGATATAGGTGTACCAAAGTTAGTATGGTCATGAGAATTTATATGCTGTTAAAAAGTGTTCCCCCTTCATGTTGTGAATTCCTATGTGTTAATATAATATTGGGACTTGAAATGAAATAGCTTATTTACACAAAAATAAATTATTTTACTTTGAATCTTCCAGTGCCCTGTATTTGATATAGGGAGGGTTAAAGTCATGCTTCCTTCCCTGTATTTGATATAGGGAGGGTTAAAGTCATGCTTCCTTCCCTGCTTCCTTCCCTGTATTTGATATAGGGAGGGTTAAAGTTGTACTTTCTTCCCTGTATTCAAAATAGGGAGGGTTAAAGTCATGCTGTCTTCCCTGTATTTGATACAGGGTGGGTTAAAGTCGTGCTTCCATCCCTGTATTTGATATAGGGAGGGTTAAAGTCATGCTTCCTTCCCTGTATTTCATATTGGGAGGGTTAAAGTCTTGCTTCCTTCCCTGTATTTGATATAGGGAGGGTAAAAGCTGTGCTTCCTTCCCTGTATTTGATATAGGGAGGGTTAAAGTCATGCTTCCTTCCCTGTATTTGATATGGGGGGGGGTTAAAGTCATGCTTCCTTCCATGTATTTGATATAGGGAGGGTTAAAGTCATTTTTCCTTCCCAGTATTTGCAATAGCGAGAGTTAAAGTCGTGCTTCTTTCCCAGTATTTGATATAGGGAGGGATAAAGTCATGCTTCCTTCCCACTGATAATACAGTAACTAAAAAAGGTAATATTTTTTAGGCTATGCACTTGTGATGGCTGTGATTGGTTCTTTGTTTGTATGACCTATTTCTTGAACAGTTTAAAACTCATATGATCTTATTTATACTTCTTATTTTAAAGTTCAGATTTAGTTTTTATCTGCTTTTACTGGCACCAGAATAGAATGCTTACTGTTGTACTCATATTCAGAGTGTTGATTTCATTGATACAGTCAAGATGACCAACAGGTAAGATTAATGAGCGGTCATTTTGTCCTTTCTGTTATCAGGGATTTTATTGTACATAAATGTACTAAATAAGATCGTCATACATGAACATGTTGGACTTGCAGTAGATCACTCTGATAAATTGACTCATATTCAGACTTGTCTGACTTAATTAGAAGTTTCCATCTAAGATAAAGGTCTTTTGAATTGCCAGAACTTAATACCTCCAAAAGCTACCACAGTAGGCCTGTGTCTCATCATAAACAAAATTCTTGTATTAGTTCTTGTAAGGAAGTCTGTGACTGGTTAATTGCTAAAATACCAATTGAAATTGCCAACACTGTTAAAGATTCCAGCATGTTTTCTCATCAAGAACTTGACTTTTTCTTACAGTTAATTTGCATCATACAGTGTTACAGTTTCAGTAGGGTCATGAGACAGTTCCCTAGTTGCTATTATACTGCAGTCTTCATACTTGTAAATATAACAGTAAAAATGAACCAATCATGCCAGACATAATTTTTGCAGATGTCTGTTTGGATGATTACCAATTTTAGTGCACAGAAAATTCTAGCAAACACCACTTTGATTTTTAAACTGCCATGAATAAATGATGATAATAAAATTATATATTATTCACCATTATGTTCCATAAATTTGCAACATCTAAGATAGTATGAATGACACAAGGGCATGACATGGATGAATGTTACAAAAATGCAGTTTGATGACTCTTGATGCCACTTCTTGCATAACAGACTTGATTCTTATGACTGATGCTGTTCTTTGCTTCAAGTTGTATTCCCTTGCAAAACAGACTTGATTCTCATGACTGCTGTTCTTTGCTTCAAGTTGTATTCCCTTGCAAAACAGACTTGATTCTTATGACTGCTGTTCTTTGCTTCAAGTTGTATTCCCTTGCAAAACAGGCTTGATTCTCATGACTGATGCTGTTCTTTGCTTCAAGTTGTATTCCCTTGCAAAACAGACTTGATTCTCATGCCTGATACTGTTCTTTGCTTCAAGTTGTATTCCCTTGCAAAACAGACTTGATTCTTATGACTGATGCTGTTCTTTGCTTCAAGTTGTATTCTCCTGCAAAACAGACTTGATTCTCATGACTGATGCTGTTCTTTGCTTCAAGTTGTATTCCCTTGCAAAACAGACTTGATTCTCATGACTGATGCTGTTCTTTGCTTCAAGTTGTATTCCATTGCAAAACAGACTTGATTCTCATGACTGATGCTGTTCTTTGTTTCAAGTTGTATTCCCTTGCAAAACAGACTTGATTCTTATGACTGATACTGTTCTTTGCTTCAAGTTGTATTCTCTTGCAAAACAGACTTGATTCTCATGACTGATGCTGTTCTTTGCTTCAAGTTGTATTCCCTTGCAAAACAGACTTGATTCTTATGACTGATGCTGTTCTTTGCTTCAAATTGTATTTCCTTGCAAAACAGACTTGATTCTCATGACTGATGCTGTTCTTTGCTTCAAGTTGTATTCCCTTGCAAAACAGACTTGATTCTTATGACTGATGCTGTTCTTTGCTTCAAGTTGTATTCCCTTGCAAAACAGACTTGATTCTCATGACTGCTGTTCTTTGCTTCAAGTTGTATATCCTTGCAAAACAAACTTGATTCTCATGATTGATGCTGTTTTTTGCTTCAAGTTGTATTCCCTTGCAAAACAGACTTGATTCTTATGACTGATGCTGTTCTTTGCTTCAAGTTGTATTCTCCTTGCAAAACAGACTTGATTCTCATTCTCAGGACTGATGCTGTTCTTTGCTTCAAGTTGTATTCCCTTGCAAAACAGACTTGATTCTCATGACTGATGCTGTTCTTTGCTTCAAGTTGTGTTCCCTTGCAAAACAGACTTGATTCTCATGGCTGCTGTTCTTTGTTTCAAGTTGTATTCCCTTGCAAAACAGACTTGATTCTCATGACTGATACTGTTCTTTGCTTCAAGTTGTATTCCCTTGCAAAACAGACTTGATTCTTATGACTGATGCTGTTCTTTGCTTCAAGTTGTATTCCCTTGCAAAACACTTGATTCTTATGACTGATACTGTTCTTTGCTTCAAGTTGTATTTCCTTGCAAAACAGAATTGATTCTTATGACTGATGCTTTTCTTTGCTTCAGGTTGTATTCCCTTGCAAAACAGACTTGATTCTTATGACTGATGCTGTTCTTTGCTTCAAGTTGTATTCCCTTGCAAAACAGACTTGATTCTTATGACTGATGCTGTTCTTTGCTTCAAGTTGTATTCCCTTGCAAAACAAACTTGATTCTCATGACTGCTGTTCTTTGTTTCAAGTTGTATTCCCTTGCAAAACAGACTTGATTCTCATGACTGATGCTGTTCTTTGCTTCAAGTTGTATTCCCTTGCAAAAGAGACTTGATTCTTATGACTGATGCTGTTCTTTGCTTCAGGTTGTATTCCTTGCAAAACAGACTTGATTCATATGACTGCTGTTCTTTGCTTCAGGTTGTATTCCCTTGCAAAACAGACTTGATTCTCATGACTGCTGTTCTTTGCTTCAAGTTGTATTCCCTTGCAAAACAGACTTGATTCTTATGACTGATGCTGTTCTTTGCTTCAAGTTGTATTCTCCTGCAAAACAGACTTGATTCTCATGACTGATACTGTTCTTTGCTTCAAGTTGTATTCTCTTGCAAAACAGACTTGATTCTGATGACTGATACTGTTCTTTGCTTCAAGTTGTATTCCCTTGCAAAACAGACTTGATTCTCATGACTGATGCTGTTCTTTGTTTCAAGTTGTATTCCCTTACAAAACAGACTTGATTCTTATGACTGATGCTGTTCTTTGCTTCAAGTTGTATTCTCTTGCAAAACAGACTTGATTCTCATGACTGATGCTGTTCTTTGCTTCAAGTTGTATTCCCCTACAAAACAGACTTGATTCTTATGACTGATGCTGTTCTTTGCTTCAAGTTGTATTTCCTGCAAAACAGACTTGATTCTCATGACTGATGCTGTTCTTTGCTTCAAGTTGTATTCCCTTGCAAAACAGACTTGATTCTCATGACTGATGCTGTTCTTTGCTTCAAGTTGTATTCCCTTGCAAAACAGACTTGATTCTTATGACTGCTGTTCTTTGCTTCAAGTTGTATTCCCTTGCAAAACAGACTTGATTCTCATGACTGATGCTGTTCTTTGCTTCAAGTTGTATTCCCTTGCAAAACAGACTTGATTCTCATGACTGATGCTGTTCTTTGCTTCAAGTTGTGTTCCCTTGCAAAACAGACTTGATTCTCATGGCTGCTGTTCTTTGTTTCAAGTTGTATTTCCTTGCAAAACACTTGATTCTTATGACTGATACTGTTCTTTGCTTCAAGTTGTATTTCCTTGCAAAACAGAATTGATTCTTATGACTGATGCTGTTATTTGCTTCAGGTTGTATTCTCCTGCAAAACAGACTTGATTCTTATGACTGATGCTGTTCTTTGCTTCAAGTTGTATTCCCTTACAAAACAGACTTGATTCTTATGACTGATGCTGTTCCTTGCTTCAAGTTGTATTCCCTTGCAAAACAAACTTGATTCTCATGACTGCTGTTCTTTGCTTCAAGTTGTATTCCCTTGCAAAACAGACTTGATTCTTATGACTGATGCTGTTCTTTGCTTCAGGTTGTATTCCTTGCACAACAGACTTGATTCATATGACTGCTGTTCTTTGCTTCAAGTTGTATTTCCTTGCAAAACAGACTTGATTCTCATGACTGATGTTCTTTGCTTAAAGTTGTATTCCCTTGCAAAACAGACTTGATTCTTATGACTGATGCTGTTCTTTGCTTCAAGTTGTATTCCCTTGCAAAACAGACTTGATTCTTATGACTGATGCTGGTCTTTGCTTCAAGTTGTATTCCCTTGCAAAACAGACTTGATTCTTATGACTGCTGTTCTTTGCTTCAGGTTGTATTCCCTTGCAAAACAGACTTGATTCTTATGACTGATGCTGTTCTTTGCTTCAAGTTGTTTTCCCTTGCAAAACAAACTTGATTCTCATGACTGCTGTTCTTTGTTTGAAGTTGTATTCCCTTGCAAAACAGACTTGATTCTCATGACTGCTGTTCTTTGTTTCAAGTTGTATTCCCTTGCAAAACAGACTTGATTCTCATGACTGCTGTTCTTTGCTTCAAGATATATTCCCTTGCAAAACAGACTTGATTCTCATGACTGATACTGTTCTTTGCTTCAAGTTGTATTCCCTTGCAAAACAGACTTGGTTCTCATGACTGATACTGTTGTTTGCTTCAGGTTGTATTCCCTTGCAAAACAGACTTGATTCTTGTGACTGATGCTGTTGTTTGCTTCAAGTTGTATTCCCTTGCAAAACAGACTTGGTTGTCATGACTGATACTGTTCTTTGCTTCAGGTTGTAATCCCTTGCAAAACAGACTTAATTAGTTTGGATGCTTTCTTTGCTTAAGACTGCATAATAATCATTTAGTATTGTTTAGTGGGGCATATACAAGTAGGTGAGGGGTCTGTGGGACAGAACTCCATGTGGGGCCAATGGGGCACAGTCCCTGGAAGCTCTTACATTTTAAGCATTTCCACTGCTTAATTTTAACTATGTAATTGTAATGAAAAGTTACTATAGGAAATGTTCTGGTGGTTTTGTGCTCCTTCTTGGAGAGGGTAGCTTGCTGCCATCCCCCACCCCCAAATCCCACCTGTATTGCATACATTTATAAAGAGAGCCACTGCACCACTAAATATCTACACCTCAAGAAAGCATGCACTTATCAGTCTAGTTCTTAAATTCAGTTTCCATTTACAGTCCCTACCATTATCTACCATTATAATGCACCTCAAAATAAGTTGATTGTAGATATAGTGCAGAACTACTATGTACCGTGTGATGAAAATCATACCAATGTATAAATAATGGTTGAAAGAAAACAAGGTGAAACTTATTCTAGTATCTTCAGAGCACCATTATTTAAAAAATTCTTTAGTGCCTACTATGCCACAGTTCTATATATTAAGCTGTTCTCATTATATCACAATTTCTGTATATATCAAGGTACTCTGTATAACATGCTTTGGTACATACTGCAGTCAGTAGTAATGGACTCTTGACTGCTTCATTATAATGAGGGAGAGCTTTTACATTTCTTGTCATGAGATCACCGTCGTTCAGTCACCTGAAGCTCCTCTCTTCATTTCTTGTCTTTCTAGATCAGTTATTCAGTCTGTTGGTCAGTACATTTCTCATTACTCTGGATCACAGTAATTGAGTCTACTTTTCTCTATATTTCTTATTACTATAGATAATAGTCATTGAGTCTACTTTTCTCTATATTTCTTATTACTATAGATAATAGTCATTGAGTCTGCTCTTCTGTATATTTCTTATTACTCTAGATAAGTTATTCATCTGCTGTTTTGCACATTTCTCCTCACCCTAGATCACAGTAATTGAGTCTGCTCTTTGGTAAATTTCTAATCACTCTAGATCACAGTAAAAGAGTGCTGTTCTGTACATTTCTAATTACTCACGATCACAGTCAACAATTTAAACAATTACATAAACAAAATGAAATTGAACATAACATTTGAATGAGCCAATTTCTCTTAGAAATAGAGTTACAAAATTGATGCGAAATTCATTTAGCTGTTCTGGTACACTGAGAAAACAAATTTCATCATATACTCAAGTGATTGATTAAACTCAAATTGCTGTCATGTTGTCATGTCAGCATCATGGTTGTTTTGTCTTTCCAAATCACTGTTAGTGATAGGTCAGCATTACATATTTCTTTTCCTTCTCTCTCTCCCTCTAGCTTCTTTGGATCATGATCCATTATGGTTGTAGACTGTGCTCTTTTCTGCTGTGTATTACTGGTGTGGAGCTATTTTTTTCCTTCAGATAAAAATATAATACCCAGCCTAAATACATGTCAGGTTTTTTTCTTCTCCTGGGATCAACAATATTCCCACTATTTTACGTCAGATATTGTCTTATCGCAATTCCACAGAACTAAGCTATGTGGTCAGTTGAAAACCAGATACTGATGCACACACCCTACCATCAAAATTAATATCTTGGTAGCGGCTACTTGCATTCCTCCAGAATATCACATAATTAGATATCTTTGATAACCATTACACCCTGCTGTGGCTGGCTATAAATTATTATTTGAACTTTCATTCGACACAAATTCCTAATGTTGACACTATCTATTCTTGGTTGATAAGAATTCACAACTTAGCTGTACAAATAAATTAATGGATGTCACTCCTTGTCTTAACTACATTACTTTGCTAATTAGCAATTCATTGACATAGAAAAATCAATTCTCAGCATACATGATACAAATCATCTAAGACAGATAATTTACTTGTTATGATTTGTATCAGAAGAAATGGATGAAATCTTTAGGATACACAATTCCTGTAACATTCAAGACAAATGAATTCTCATAATTTGTATCAGAGTAATGCATGAAATTCCAACACTACATGATTTCTATTACATTCAAGACAGATGATTGTAAAGTTATTTTTGAAACTCAAGGAAAATTGAAGTATGAATTTAAGACAAAAACTCGACAGATGATTACAAACTTTACATCAATGAACATATTGTATGCAGTTGAAACTAACCTTGTGCTTTATTGAGACTCACCCATACTATGCAGATGAATATCTTTTTCTGTGTCCTCAACTTTCCAACACATGTCTCTTGGACATTCTAATGAGAAATACTTATTATTTTCCCAGAGCTAAAATTTCTGGCTTGCCTCATAAACTTAGACTGTCTAATTTCATGACTGGAATTTCTTAAAACTTTGAATTCTGTCTGGGAACAAACACCCATTCATTTAGCTTAGCCAATCAGGTTTGCTTTCTTTAACTGCCAAAAAGTTTTAACACTCCCATCAGTGTCAAAATAATTCTCTGGAGTTTGCCTTTGTTAATAACTATTCTCGAAAATATCATTATATGACACCTGTTTCAAATGGCCCAAGATTTCCCAAAGTGTTTGCTCTGGTTTTTCTGAACTCTGCCATTTTCCACTATATGACCTTACAATGACATATATCAGACCATTATTGAATGGACTCTAATTATAATTCAGTTCATGCCCCAAACAGAGCAGATCCTATCCCTCACAGTCAGCAATTTATTGTGAGCTCAACCCATACGCCACTCTTAATGGTTATGTCAGGCTGACCATGACAGAATGTATTGTGAAATTATCTTTAAAAATTTTTTGCATCATTACACCATTGTTTTGTACATTTCAGGATGATAAGGATCTGGTCCACGAGTTTGTTAACAATGATGGACTGGACTGTCTCATCAAGGTGGGAGCCGAGGCTGACCAAAACTATCAGAACTATATTCTTAGAGGTAAGCCACTTGTTAGTCATGTCTTGTTTAAGTGTCAAGTTCATACAGAAAACCTGCCAATAAAAGCTTCTGATCAGACTTCAGCAAACATATTCTAAATGTGAAGGTGGTCTTGAGAGATTTAGTTTGCTGTTTTACTAAATAGTGTGAATTCATTTTTATTTGCCGTGGGCTTGGGGATATAGAATATTCCTTCTTCGTGGTATAAAAGGTGACTTGTAGCGACAGCCTTTTTTGCCCTGGGATATGTCACATGATGATGTTCCTGTCAAATATATGTGTGTCATGGATATTTTAGAAAAATTTGACTTTGTGTTGTAAGGATTTTACCCATTTTAGCTCTTTAAGTCATAGACCAGAAGAGCTCAAAGGATGGCCTGTTGTCCACTGTTCATCTGTCTGTTAGCTGCTACTTCTCCAAAATTACTGCAGGATTGCCATGAAATTGCATACACATTCACCCCAAGGTCTAGTTGATCCTGAATAAAAATGGTACTGCTCAGACATCCAGAATCTTGATCACTTTGCTAGAAATTACATAAAATTCAAAGGGAAAATAACCCTTAAAATCTTAGGATGATTCTCGGTCTTGTAAACTAATAATGTACTTAACGCATTAACATATACCAGCAAATAACAAAAAACAATAACATATTTCTCCCTTTTTCAGTCTCTAAATTTTTTCCAGAGTTGGATATGACCCAGGTATATTTTAACAACATCCCATTTGGTTTCCATGTTGGCATATGTGACTCGTGTCAAACATGAATAATGCTTCACAAATATAATTATATTTCTAACATTCAATTATGACAAGTATAACTATTTTGTAAAAAGCAGTAAATTAATAAATGTTGCAATTGTTTTGTTACAAAAAAGTGAAAACGTGCTTTTAAAATCATAAAAGATTCCTTAGAATATCAGTACATTCTTTACTGATGGAAGCTACGAAACACTAGTACAGTGAAAATATACTGTGGTACGTAACACTGGAAAAAAAAAAAAAATTATGGTAAACTATGAAACCACCATTACAGTGAAAATGTACTGTGGTACATACCACTGGAAAAAAAATACCATGGTAAACTACAAAACCACCAGTAGAGTGAAAATGTAATGTGGTATATACCACTGGAAATAAATACCATGGTAAACTACGAAACCACCAGTTGAGTGAAAATGTACCTCTACTTCTTAATGATATTTAGTTGGTCTTAAATGAAAATGGTTTCCCAGAGATCCAGCATGGCTGCCACAGTGAACATATTGAAGATCTTGTCACTAATTCTCCTGACTTGGTAGTCATACTGGCATGGGGTATAGTTTGATCTAAATGAATTGTCATATTGGCATGAGGTATAGTTTGACCTAAATGAATAATAATGTTGGCATGGGGTATAGTTTGTCCTAAATGAATAGTCATATTGGCATGGGGTATAGTTTGTCCAAATTGAATAGTCATATTGGCATGGGGTATCGATTGTCTTAAATGAATAGTCATATTGGGATTGGGTATAGTTTGTCGTGTTGGCATGGGGTATAGTTTGTCCTAAAATGAATAGTCATATTGGCATGGGGTATAGTTTGTTGGCATGGGGTATAGTTTGTCCTAAATGAATAGTCATATTGGCGTGAGGTATAGTTTGTCCTAAATGAATAATCATATTGGCATGGGGTATAGTTTGTCCTAAATGAGTAATCATATTGGCATGAGGTATAGTTTGTCCTAAATGAATGGTCATATTGGCATGGGGTATAGTTTGTCCTAAATGAATAGTCATATTGGCATGGGGTATAGTTTGTTGGCATGGGGTATAGTTTGTCCTAAATGAATAGTCATTGGGTATAGTTTGTCTTAAATGAATAGTCGTATTGTCATGGGGTATAGTTTGTCTTAAATGAATAGTCATATTGGCGTGGAGTATAGTTTGTCCTAAATGAGTAATCATATTGGTGTGGGGTATAGTTTGTCCTAAATGAATGGTCATATCGGCATGGGGTATAGTTTGTCCTAAATGAATAGTCATATTGGCATTGGGTATAGTTTGTTCTAAATGAATAGTCATATTGGCATGGGGTATAGTTTGTCCTAAATGAACAGTCATATCGGCATGGGGCATAGTTTGTTGGCATGGGATATAGTTTGTCCTAAATGAATAGTCATATTGGTATGAGGTATAGCTTGTCCTAAATGAATAGTCATATTGGCATGAGGTGTAGTTTGTCCTAAATGAATAGTCATATTGGCATGAGGTATAGTTTGTCTTAAATGAATAGTCATATTGGCATGAGGTATAGTTTGTCCTAAATGAATAGTCATATTGGCATGAGGTATAGTTTGTTCTAAATGAATGGTCATATTGGCATGAGGTATAGTTTGTCTTAAATGAATAGTCATATTAACATGGGGTATAGTTTGTCTTAAATGAATAGTCATATTAACATGGGGTATAGTTTGTCTTAAATGAATAGTCATATTGGCATGAGGTATAGTTTGTCTTAAATGAATAGTCATATTGGCATGAGGTATAGTTTGTCTTAAATGAATAGTCATATTGACATGAGGTATAGTTTGTCTTAAATGAATAGTCATATTGACATGAGGTATAGTTTGTCTTAAATGAATAGTCATATTGACATGAGGTATAGTTTGTCCTAAATGAAAATGGTATTTATCTTACATCCAATATGGCCATAATTTGAAAATCTTACAGCTCAGGAACATCAGAGATGGTTTCAACACAGAGCAGATAAAAACAAGAAATGGATTTATCTTGGGGGATACCTGCATTTATTTGGTGCTGTATAGCCAGGGTTGGCTGATGTGTCTTGACCCCCCCCCCCTTTCATGGATTTCATGGTTTCAACAAACCGATGAATGTAAAGATCCTATGATTATTGATCCATTGGGGAATACAATTTCTGTGACCCTTTTTCTTTCTTTTAATGATTCATCTGGGAGTACATTAGCCACCATCCTTTTTCTTTCTATTGATGATTCATCTGGGAATACAGTAGTCACTACCCTTTTTCTTTCTATCAGTGCGATTGAGTACTGATGTTACTCATGAAAACGAATGAATTTACTGTAAGGGCAACTGAACAGGTTTGTTATTTGGTATAATTTTTCATTTTTTGTGTTGGGAGGATGGTGGTTATTTGGATACATTTTATTGTATGAAACGGATATTTTGAAACTTGTTACCATCTAGTTTTGCATTATTTTGGACTGTCTTGCAGAAGTCATGTTACATCCAGTTGAATGCTATCAGTGCATTTTTCTTTATTCCCTTGCATTTTGTACTAATTAAAAATAAAAAGAAATGATGGACATGACCAAGCATTGGTTAGTAGATGATATATTTTGCCCCATTTAACATTTATTACCCACATACATATATAACTTCATTCTATCTGAATCATGGCAGCGGTGTTCCCAACTAATGTGCTAGATTAAATTTAATGGTGACCTCTTGATTCTGACAAAGTTAGGAATTCCATAACAAAAATTGGTTCTTGTACTTCATTTTAAGCTAAACAAACACTGAAATTGTTCTCTCAAAACTTGTTATCCCCTCACCATTTGAAGTTGGGAGGGGATATATGTTTTGCCCAGTTCATTAATTTATATTTTTTTATGTGTTCATTCATTCATTGGTCCGACTTCACCTCTACCTATGCTAGTGGTTAGAGTGTCCGCCTTGGATGTGGGAGGTCGTGGGTTTGAACCCAGGCTGAGTCATACCAAAGACTTATAAAAGTGGTACTAACAGCTGCCTCACTAGGTGCTCAGCAATAAGAGGTTAGTGTTTGGACTGATCGGCCTGGTGTCAGTATAATGTGACTTGGTGGGACATCATGCTACATGTCTGCAGCATGATGCCTCAGTGCTAGGCATCACTATAAACTGCCACACTACAGACATCATAGCAATATGACTGAAAATTATTAAAGCTACGTAAGAAATCCAAATTACACACACTCACCTTTACTTATGAAAATTGGTGTTTGGATGGATCCAGGGAAATAGTAACTATGCCATATTAAAACTAATTCATAGTGTTCTATTTTCTTGATTGCTTGTATTTTTAGCCATTTGTTTCTTATGCCCTCACTATTTTGAACCTTAATTAATTAACACTGAAAATTGGCATGCAGATGCTTCTTAACAATAGTTACTGACCATACCAACACTAGATCACTTTGATCAAATTTTTTACAACTGAGTGACTTGTGTATTGTCTGTCCATCATTCAGTATGCCCTCGATATCTTCGATCATATTTCACATAGTCAAGAAAATTTAAATAAAGATGTAACCCAATCATGTCATCTAGGTCTATTTGACTTAATTTTCATGCTTGAGTGGCTTTTGTATTTCCATCCATTCGTATTTCTTATACCTTGAATATATTAGGCTGTATTTCATCAGAACACATGAAGACTGGTATGTGAATATATGTCAGTGTGAGTAACCAAGTCTTACAGTGCCAGGACATTGTGATCTACAAATAATTTTCATCCTTGTATGACTTGTGTATTTTAGTCATTGGTTTTAGTCATTTAATATTTTGGACTCTATACAACCTACACTAATGAAAATTAGTATATAGATGCATTTTAAGATAGTATTAGTAACTCAACCATGCGAGAGTAGGTCATTGTGAGCTGAGTTTCAGATTTGGGTGGATTTTTTAAAGCTAATTATTAATTACACCATGAATACACCCTCAACATCTTTGACCAATTTCATCACTACACCCCTGAAAATTGACATGTAACTAGACCAATTTCATCACTACACCCCTGAAAATTGACATATAACTAGACCAATTTCATCACTACACCCCTGAAAATTGACATGTAACTAGACAAAATCTTTTTTGATTCATCATAGTGAGCAATATATTGCATTAATATTTCCATCCTTCACTTGTGGCTTAGTCATTAGTTTAGACTCACAGCCAGTAAAGGGTTTGAATCCTGTCTAGACTAGACAGAGTCAGCTGTCAGGGTGTATATTTTTTTTGCAAGATTCCTAACTCCAAATGTCTTGACACCAATATTCTGTACCAGTCAGCTATTCTAAAGATGTTAACTGTTGGCAAGGGAATTCATGTTTATGAGTCAAAACACCTTGCTTAATGTTGTTTATTATGCCATTTTCTCACAACTTTTCCAACTCATGTAACATTGTTTACTGCAGCCCTGGGTCAGGTGATGCTTTATGTGGATGGTATGAATGGAGTGATCAACCACAATGCCACCATACAATGGCTGTACTCCCTCCTCTCCTCCAAGGTAAGAACAGTATATTTGTACCTCTGTGACAAGTAACAAAAGTTACAAAAATTAAAGATTGGTTAGAAAAGTCAGACAACCAAGTGTTGTATTATGGTTTTTCCATAATTAAATATAAACTATACAGTTTTTAAAATAAAACCAAACTATTTGCCTTTCTGGGATGAAATTGCCAAGAAAAGTAAAATATGTGCATAACGGCTTCCATTTATTATATCCCTCCATTGTTTAGTACAACCCAAATAAATAAATGGCAGATGGCAATTCTGCAAAGTATGCACACAAAAATTCCATGATCCATGAAAAAAAATAAACTATCTCCTATAGATTCAGATCAGCGATCATCAGACTTAAAAAATTTTCACCCAACACCAACCACAATGGCACCTTTTAGTGGCTAAAATTTTCACCAATTCCCAACACTAGCGATAATGGCACCGTATAGTGGCTAAAATTTTCACCAATTCCCAACACTAGCCACAATGGCACCATATAGTGGCTAAAATTTTCACCAATTCCCAACACTAACCACAATGGCACCATATAGTGGCTAAAATTTTCACCAATTCCCAACACTAACCACAATGGCACCATATAGTGGCTAAAATATTCACCAGTTTCCAACACTAACCACAGTGCCACCATATAGTGGTTAAAATTTTCACCCAGCACTAACCACAGTGCCACCATATAGTGGCTAAAATTTTCACCTGACACTAACCACAGTGCCACCATATAGTGGCTAAAATTTTCACCAATTCCCAACACTGACCACAATGCCACCATATAGTGGCTAAAATTTTCACTAGTTCCCAACACTAACCACAATGCCACCATATAGTGGCTAAAATTTTCACCAGTTCCCAACACTAACCACAATGGCACCATATAGTGGCTAAAAGTTTCACCAATTCCCAACACTAACCACAATGCCACCATATAGTGGCTAAAATTTTCACCAATTCCCAACACTAACCACAATGCCACCATATAGTGGCTAAAAGTTTCACCAGTTCCCAACACTAACCACAATGCCACCATGTAGTGGCTAAAATTTTCACCAATTCCCAACACTAACCACAATGCCACCATGTAGTGGCTAAAATTTTCACCAATTCCCAACACTAACTACAGTGCCACCATATAGTAGCTAAAATTTGAACCGATTCTCAACACTAACCACAGTGCCACCATATAGTGGCTACAATTTGAACCAGTTCCTGACACTACCCACAGTGCCACCATATAGTGGCTCAAACCCCCCCCCCCCCAATAAAAGTGTTCTCATCAGTCCTTTGCATCTGTTTACTAAAATATGTTGAAGGCAAAAGAGACAATCAGCCTATTAACAAGTTCAAACATTCAGTACAGAAGTACGCAATGGAATATTCAGATTGTTGTGGAGAAATTTGTTTGTAGGAAAAGCAACAATTATGTTGATAGCAGGACTAATGATTGCCACCACCATGTGAAACAAAACCAAAAAAAAAGCCTGGATTACTTTGGGTTAATAGATCTAGCAAGAAGCCATTTACACTCCATGAGTGTGGAACTGCAGTTTCTGAAATTGAACTGATGGTCATTAAGGTCATAGTGTAGTTTACAAACTTTGTAGTTTAACATATTGATCAGACTCGTGAACTTTTGAACTGACTTTTTTCCAATTTGACAATAGCAATACATGATATTTTTTTAGACCATATTAAAAATTAATACGACTTGATTGAGGCAAAAATACAGACTACCTTCCTGAGAAGGTCTTGCTAGAGTTGGTAGGTCTGGAAATGATGATGATAAATAATGCTATTTTCATGTGGTCAGTAGAATGTAGAAAAAGGATCTTTGTTTCATAACCAAGCATTATGTGATGACTCAGTGCCTTAAACATTATTTTATTCAGATTTTTAAAAAAATCTCAAAGTATTTGGTTTATTTAGCTAGAGCTAATGGTGCATTTTGCCCAAAAGGAAAGAACAAATGATATGTTCAAAAACATGAGTGTTTAATGGATACATGTCTCATTTAGAATGTCATATTCAAAAACATCAATTTGTCATGGATACATGTCTCATTTAGAATGACATGTTCAAAAGCATGAATGTTTAATAGATATATGTCTCATTTAGAATGATGTGTTCAGAAACATGAGTTGAATAGGTGTTTCTTGTTTAGAAAGATTCATGTATTTTCATTAGTGCAGGAAAGGATGGTAATGCACACAACTGAGCTAAAATGTATATGAAGGCAGCTGGGAAGTGGAAAAGCAATTGTGTTGTTAATGGCTGACAGATGGCTTTGCTGCCTCATTGATAAGAGCATCCTAGTGTTAGTACTGATGACCCTTATCCAATCAGAGACAGATGAGTTCTCACTGTCTGGTACACCAATCACAGGTGTGAACAGACAGTGCATGGATAACAACTGCATCATATGCTGACTTCAGCTTGCAGAGACTGCTTTTTTGTGAAGGAATGGGACTCCACTAATATATGAATTCTGTACATGATTGTGCTGCATCCAGTCAGTACTGTAACAGTGAGGTTCAGATTTGAAGATTAAAAGTACTCCTATAAAAGTGTTACAAGTAAACTTCGCAAAAATTTGATCCTAATGATGTAATTGATTTGCTTCCCTCTTTCCATCTGAAACCGTTTATAAGCAGCGGAATAATTAAAGTATTTTGTCATTCCATTTTGTGTTAAAGAATAAAGACATTTAACAAGAATGTATTTAAATGTTGATAGATTGATCTCAAAAGTCTCATTTTTTAAAATTCTAAAATGAGTTGAGTTGAGAGTCCCACCATAAAATTTAACTTGTAGCCTGAATTTTCATACAGGGGCATTGTTATTTTGTTATTTGAATGACTGCTTACTAGTTACTGCTTACTAGTTACTTACTGACTACTAGTTACTTACTGCTTACTAGTGGATACATGGTTCAGCACATTCGATGTGTTTTACAAGTCAGAATGCATCTGATATTTTAAAATAGGAATGGTTAGGAATGATGGAAGTATGTGTTTGATCATCCAATAAATTTTCATTTTAGGCTTTATTCATTTTCATATATATATATATATATATATATATATATATATATATATATTTATTGTTTCAAGTGCTGATTGGATTTATTCTTGGGAACTTTTACTGTGTTGTTTCTTTCTTCTGGTTGAGATACAAAGGTGTTTATGTCCATTAGAGAACCTCATCCAAATGTTTTGAGCATAACAGACATCGAGAGGCATTCAAATTTTTTGGTTTTGTTGTCAGCGGTGGGAGGCACGAGAGTGATTATATTCAAGTTTTATCAGCTGTTTAGTTGTATGTACTGACAGTCATTTCAGTCCACATTAAAACTAACACATCACTGAAATAGTTTGCAAACTTTGTCATCGTGGTATATTGTAGTTTGAGTTGAAAAGTTATAAGTGAGGTCACAGATTTGTGTGTGAATCATTTTCTTTTTAAAATGTCCTACTTCTGGTGCATGATATTTAAAGTGGTTTAGAATTAGTGCAGTTGATGTGGAAAAGGCAGGTATATTGATAAGTTGTAAGAAAAACAATTAGTCGCCCAGAATTAGATTTTTAATATTTGAAATAAATCTCATTTCTTTGATATTGTAACAGCAACTATTTTGACCCACTTCATCTCAGAAAACAAGACTCGGCAAAGACTTTGGACTCTTTTTCTAATGATATCAAAGCATTTCCAATAAGTAAATTTAACATATATTAAGCTGACTTGATAATTGTTGAACATTTTCTTCACAGTGAAATAGGTATTTTGAAATATAGTTGTTGTAGCTTTATCTGACAAGTCTGACACTGTTGAATGTAACAACAATAGTGTTGTCAAGTCTGATGCTGTTGATTGCAGCAACAATAGTGTTGTCAAGTCTGACACTTTGTTGAACATAGCAGCAGTAGTGTTGCCAGGTCTGAAACTTTGTTGAACATAGCAGCAGTAGTGTTGCCAGGTCTGAAACTTTGTTGACCATAACAGCAATAGTGTTGCCAAGTCTGACACTTTGTCAAACATAGCAGCAGTAGTGTTGCCAAGTCTGACACTTTTGTTGAAATGGAAACAACAGTATTGCTCTCAGTTTCATTTTAAGCTTTTGGAGAATGTACATGTCCATTACATCCCACATGGATGATATGCACTGAGCTTGTGAATACCTGGACTGATAAAAAATTTTTGCATGTACTTTTGATATAACTTGCAAAGCAGCTCAGTGTTTTGTTGTATTTTAGCCTCGAAAACTGACCCAACCATTAGCTGTTGCTTGACTTTTTTTTTTATTTAATCATCTCTTATTCTTTTATTCCTGAATGTTAATGCTTGGTGTGTATATTGAGATCAGTGATAAGTCATAGTGTTGTGTTCTTCCCAGGATCTTAATTATTGTGTATATTAAGATCAGTGACAAGTCAGGAGAAAACAATAGTACTGTGTCCTTCCCAGGATCTTATTAATTGTTGTGTGTATTAAGATCAATGGCAGGTCAGGAGAAAACAAAAGTACTGTGTCCTTTCCAGTATCTTATTAATTGTTGTGTATATTAAGATTAGTGACAAGTCAGGGAAAAACAATAGTACCATGTCTTTCCTAGGATCTTATTAATTGTTGTGTATATTAAGATCAATGGCAAGTTAGGGGAAAACAATAGTACTGTGTCCTTCCCAGGATGTTATTAATTGTTAAGTACTTAAAGCTGTGGCAGTTTATGCAAAAAAAAGCCCAAACTCCAAAACCTTTTTGTAATTGTTATTACTTTTAGCAACCAGTGCACAAACTTTGATAGGCACTTTGCTTGTTTCATTGATTTTTTACTTCCTAATCTTATGTGTCCATACTTTCATTTCAATAGAACTGTCATTGGCATTTATTGTTATTGCAATGCTGGCAATGCAAAGGGGAAGTTCTGCTTGATTCTTGATGATATGCTGTGTATACCTTAATCTACTTGTTGGTTGAAGTGAAAAGCCAGCATTAAGGAGCAAGTATGACTAAGCAGTTCAACAGCAGTTATGACTGATGCCTGGGGAAGTTCAGCAGCAGTTATGATTTGTAAATGGGGCTATTCAACAGGAATTATGACATGCATTCAGTAATTCAACAGCAGATATGTCTGGTGCATCAGGCATTTTAAACGCAATTATGACTGATTTATGGGACAGGTCAACAACAATTATAATTGATGCATGGGGCAGTTGAACAGCATTACGACATGCATGGGGCAGTTCAACAATAATTATAACTGATGCATGGGCTGTTCAAAAGCAGTTATGACTGATGTGTGGGGAGTTCAACAGAATTGCGATTGATGCATGGTGCAGTTCAACTGTAATTATGATCAATGCATGGGACAGTTCAACAGCAATTATGACTGATTTATGGGGCAGTTCAACAATTATGATTGATGTGTGGGGCATTTCAACAACAATTATGATCAATGCATGAGGCAGTTCAACAGTAATTATGATCGATGCATAGGGCAGTTCAACAGCAATTATGATCGATGCATGGGGCACTTTAACAGCAATTATGATCGATGTATGGGGCAGTTCAACAGCAGTTATGACTGATGTGTGGGACAGTTCAACAGCAGTTATGATGATGCATGGGGCAGTTCAACAGTAATTATGATCAATGCATGGGCAGTTCAACAGCAATTATGACTGATGTGTGGGGCAGTTCAACAGCAATCATGATCGATGCACGGGGCAGTTCAGCAGCAACTATGACTGATGTATGGGTCAGTTCAACAGTAATTATGATCAGTGCATGGGGGCAGTTCAACAGCAATTATGACTGTTGTGTGGGGCAGTTCAGCAGTAATTATGATCAATGTATTGGGAAGTTCAACAGCAATTATGATAGATGCATGGGGCAGTTCAACAGTAATTATGACTGATGTGTGGGGCAGTTGAACAGCAATTATGACTGATGTGTGGGGCAGTTCAACAGTAATTATGACTGTTTCATGAGGCAATTTAATGCCCATCCTATGAAGATTTGTCATTGTATGCTTTATTAGATAAGGTGTTTGAAATTATTTAAAATTATTAAATTTTTTAGATGTGAAGTGAAATATAAGAAAAAGAATAAGATTTCTATTGATAATTGTGAATATCTGATGGGAATATTTTGCAGTCTATCAAAATATTGATACTGTTGGAAATGCCCAACATAGAGAAAGGTTTCCTGAGGCCTGCAAACAACCATCTTTAGTTTTGTGCTCAGCATGATTGGTATACACATGCATTTATTTGAACTCTCCTTCAGAAAACAATCTCCAAAACCATAATGGTTGAACGCATTCTCCAAAATCGTAATGGCTTGAAAGCATTCGGTTATAACAGTTTGAAATCATTCTCTATAACCATAATGGTTTGAAAGCAAGTCCAAATTGAAGTCTATGCTAGTATTTTTAAAAAATGATCTGAATGCCATATTATCATTTTTATGAAAATTCTTATGTATTTATGCAAAGAAAAGAGTCTTAAGTTTACATCTTTTGATTCAGATATTATGGAAAACACTTCACTCCACCCCACCTGACCCACCCCAAGTTTGTTTTAAATTTAGATTTAATATTGGTTGTGTTTCTTTGACTTGCTGCAGTACAAGCCAAAGTAAATATAACTAAGATTAATTACATAATGTCAGAGGTAACTTAGATTGGAACTTTCTCTTGTATTATATTAAAATATTGCTTAAGGTCACCTGTACACTTTCTTTTGTTTACTTTCTTGGTAGTGTGTTTTTGTATAAATGTTTGCATAATGAGGGTAACACTGCGTGTAAGCTGTGTACTGTATTTTTCCCATGATAAGATCAGGTGGCCAGCATTATAAATTTGTGAAAATTTAAGAGGTGTACTTAATATCAAACAAAGATATTCCTCATAAATATTTGCTAAAATTTTGTAAAGTTAAGCTTTGTGTTCATCATCAAGCTTTGGACTATCATCAAGAATGAGCTTTCCACAAGTTTGGGCTTATCATCAAGCATGGGCTTGCCTTCAAGAATGGGGTTTTCATGAAGCATGTGCTTCTCATCAAAATTGAGCTTTTCACAAGTTGGGGCTTATCATCAAGCAGGGGCTTGTCTTCAAGCTAGAACCTATCATCAAGAATGAGCCTATCATCAACATTGGGCTTTTCATCAAGAATGAGCTTTTTATCAAATATGGGCTTGTCATCAAAAATGGGCTTATCCTCAAGCTTGAGTTTATCATCAAGAATGGGCTATCATCAAGCTTTGGTATGTCATTGGAATGAGATTTTCACAAATTTGGGCTTATCATCAAACAGGGGCTTGTCTTTCAGCTTGAGCCTATCATCAAGAATGGGCCTTTCATCAAGATTGAGCTTTTCATCGAGAATGAGCTTTTCATCAAGAATGGGCTTAGCATCAGGAATGGGCTTTTCATCAAAAAATTGGTTTATCATCAAGCTTGGGGTTTATCATCAAGAATGGGCTTATCATCAAGCTTTGGCCTGTCATCAGGAATGAGCTTTTCACAAACTTTTGTTTGTCGTCAAGCATGGGCTTGTCATCAGTCATGGGCTTGTTATCAATCATGGGCTTGTCATCAGGCATGGGCTTGTCATCAATCATGGGCTTGTTATCAAGCATGGGCTTGTCATCAGGCATGGTCTTATCATCAGGCATGGGCTTGTCATCAATCATGGGCTTGTCATCAAGCATGGGCTTATTATCAAGCATGGGCTTGTCCTCAGTCAAGGGTTTGTCATCAAGCGTGGTCTTATCATCAAGCTTGTGCTTATCATCAGGCTAGGGCTTGTCATCAAGTGTGGTCTTATCAAACTTGGGGTTATCATCAGGCAAGGGCTTGTCATCAAGCATGGTCTTATCATCAGGCTTGGACTTCTCATCAAGCATGGGCTTATCAAGCTTTGGTCTGTCATCAAGAATCATCTTTTCACAAACTTGGGTTTGTCATCATGCTTGGGCTTGTCATAAAGCAATGGCTTATCATCAACCTTGAGCTTATCATCAGGCAAGGGCTTGTCATCAAGCATGGGCTTCTCATCAAGCTTGGGCTTGTCATCAAGCAAGAGATTATCATCAAGCTTGGGCTTATCATCAAGGTTGGACTTGTAATCAAACATGATTATCACCAAACTTGGGCTTGTCATCAGGTATGTGCTTGTCATGAAGCATGGGCTTGTTATCAAGTATGGGCTTATCAAGCTTGGATGTGTCATCAAGAATGGTCTTATCATCAAGCTTTGTTCTGTCATCAAGAATCAGCTTTTCACAAACTTGGGCTTGCCATCATGCTAGGGCTTGTCATAAAGCATTGGCTTATCATCAGCCTTGAGCTTATCATCAGGCAAAGGCTTATCATCTGGCATGGGCTTGTCATCAAGCAAGAGGTTATCATCAAGCTTAGGCTTGTCATCAAGGTTGGACTTGTAATCAAACATGAGATTAGCAGCAAACTTGGGCTTGTTATCAGGCATGGGTTTGTAATGAATCATGGGCTTGTCATAAAGCCTGGGCCTTCAAGCATGGACCTATAAGCAAGCATGGGTCTATCATCAAGTATGGTCTTACAGTCAAACATGGGTTGTGTGTGCATGTGTGTGTATGTTCACATATTATTATTAGCTTGTATCTTAATAGAGATCCTCAAGGTAGATTAACTTCTCATTTGTAACTAATTGAGTTGCCCGCATAAAATAAAGTCATAATTATTATTATTATTATTTTTTATTATTATTATTATTATTATTATTATTATTATTATTATTATTATTATTATTAAGTATCCAGCATGGGCTTATCGTCAAGCTTTGTCTTATCAGGTATGGGCTTGTCATCAGGCAGTGGGCGTATCATCAAGCATTATCTTGTCATTGGATACATATGGTATTAATGAAACTACTCTGCATCAGAAGGCCACTGTTATTTATACATTACTAGTTCAACAGATAATAGCTGTAGGCCAGGGCTATGCCACCTTTTATGCATTGTTACCCTTTCAAACAGCTCAGGTTTTACAGTATGTCACGATCCAGCTACATTATTATAAATAATACTGCAACTACATGTGCATCAACCTATTTCGAGCCCTTGATTAGCAAAGCTGATTCCCTAAATACATATATCAAGTCAGTATTCAATAGGTAAAATTTTATAAACTTGTAAAGAATCAATAAATATATTTTAGCATAAAAGATTAAATTTTTGCTCACTATAATAGACATTAATTCACCTGGTTCCCATTTAATAACTTTATTCATCATTTGGAATGTTCATATCTACATGTCACTATTATCTGTGATGTTCATCCTGCTCATCTCCTTCTTTCTTCTTTCTTCAGTTTCCACCACTTCCACCTTTCAGCTTTCTTCCTCCATCCTTTTACTTCTAACTTTCTCCTTTCCTTCCTTCTTTCCACTCTCGACTACTCCTTTCCTTCTACTTTTGTATTGTGCCACTTTATGCATGCACCCTGGCAGCTTCTCAAGGAATACATGTCCAATTTTAATCAGTCGTGTAGTTAGCAACTGTATCATTATGATCTCTGTACAATATTTGATAACAAGCAAGATCCAGATATTAAACAGGCATCTGATTGACTGAGCTTGACTGTACTCTAACAACTGTATTTATTATCAGATTTTGATCAGAGTTATTAGTTACTTATATGTCATCAAGATGTTGAACAAGTTTGATCAAACTTGTTAGTTACTTGTATATCATCATTATATTGGATGGGCTTGATCAAAATTGTTAGTTACTTATATATCATCAAGATCATCAAGATGTTGGACAAGTTTGATCAGATTTGTTAGTTACTTATACATCATGAAGATGTTGGACAAGTTTGATCAAAATTGTTAGTTGTATATTGTCATTATGTTGGATGGGTTCAGTCAAAGTTGCTAGTTGCATATCATCATTATGTTGGATGGGTTCAATCAGAGTTGTTAGCTACTTATATTTTATCATGATGTTGGATGGGTTTGATCCGAGTTGTTACTTATATATCATTATGATGTTGGATGAGTTTGATAAAAAAAATTTCAATTACTTGTATATCATCAAAATGTTGTAGGAGTTTGATCAAAGTTGTTACTTCTATATCATAATGATGTTGCATGAATGTGATCAAGGTTGATACTTGTATATCATGAAGATGTTGGACGAGTTTGATCAAAGTTGTTACTTGTATATCATGAAGATGTTGGATGAGTTTGATCAAAGTTGTTACTTGTATATCATGAAGATGTTGGATGATTTTGATCTGAATTGTTACTTGTATATCATGAAGATGTTGGATTAGTTTCATCAAAGTTGTTATTTGTATATCATCATGATGTTGGATGGGTTTGATCGGAGTTGTTACCTGTACCTGTATATTGTCATGATGTAGTATGAGTTTCATCAAAGTTGTTACTTGTATATCATCATGATCGTGGATGAGTTTGATCCAAGTTGTTAGTTCCTTGTATATTATCAGGATATTGGACGAGTTTCATCAAAGAAGTTTGTTATTTATATATCATCATGATGTTGGATGAGTTTGAGCAAGATCTACACATATTATGAAGTAATTCTCTATCTGCTTGGCCAAACATATGGAGACTAGACTTCGGTTTTGTGGGTTTAATACCATTTTTCAGCAAATGATAGGCTATACATAGCGGCCAATATATTCATTTGAGGAACAACCAGGGAAAAACCTCTGATCCATAGGAAGCTATTAGCAAGCCCGCTCAGATGGAGGTGAGATTTGGGTGATCTGTAAAGGTGAGTCCCTTAGACCCCTTGGTCACCATAGGCCCCAACTAGACAGTGGTCAGACTTTGCTAGAAAGCTCACATCATCATGGTCTTAAGTTCTGTCATGATTGGGATCTGTCAGAAGTGGTTTATTTCATCATGGTCTTAAGTTCTGTAATGATTGTGATCTGTCAAAAATGGTTTATATCATCATAGTCTTAAGTTCTGTAATGATTGTGATCTGTCAAATGGTTTATATCATGATGGTCTTAAGTTCTTTAATGATTGGGATCTGTCAAAAATGGTTTATATCATCATGGTCTATAGTTCTGTAATGATTGGGATCTGTCAAAAATGGTTTATATCATCATGGTGATGGATGTGTTCATTTATCAACTGGGTCTGTTGCTACTTTCATAGAGGTGTAGTTGGGTTGGATTGATTTAAAAATTTAATATAAATGATTAAAAGTGAATTAACATTGCTCTACAGTCCTGTTATCTGTATTTATTTATGTATAAGTCTGCCCTTTCAATACACCTTTAAATCTTTTTATTTGTTTACTGATTTCTTTAAATTGTAAACAGTCTTTTCCATACAAAATAAGTTTTCTAAGCAATATATACTTGTATATGCAATATGGATGATACCAGTGCTATTCTAGTAAATGTTGGCCAGTCATTTCTGTCATTCTTACCAGGATACATCATATTTTTTTAGAAATTTGATTGAAATTTCAGTGGTTCTGAGTGTACTCTCATCTTTTATCCTAGCATCAACTTGTACCTGATATTATTTTGCACACCTTGGTATATTCTTTCCTACAAAGAAGTAGATCTTGAATGGTATCTGTTGTCCTTTAAGTCTCTAATGAATGACCTTTGCCTTGGAATCATTTCTACAACATTTTTAAGAGGCATGTTAAATATTGTATTAAAAAACAATCACTTATTTACCCTAATTTACACAGTACAAATTGGTCACTCAGTATTGCAGCATTTAATCATGATGCATATTTATGGATACACTGGTGGGGATTTTATAAGAATGCGGTGTTCATAACATTCATGCAAGTTAACAAAAAAGCATCATTCATGTTGTTTTTGGGTTTTGGAATTTTATTGATGACTCACACAATGCCAGTGTTACTAATGTTGTATATTTTGCCCCGTCAACTTGGCACAATAATATATCAACACATGAAATGTAGAATGTACCAAATAATGAAATTACTTTAATGTAATTTTTTGTATAAATTTAAGACGTCATAAACATGTAATTTTTTAACTTTCACAGTAGTTTCCCTTTTATTTTCCAGTTCCGGCTAGTGGTCAAGACTGCATTGAAACTGTTGCTGGTGTTTGTGGAATACACAGAGAACAATACACAGCTTCTCATCAAGGCAGTAAATGCAGTGGACAAGAAGAAGGGTAGGTGGCATGTGTCTTAAATGATAAGGCAAATGTAGGAAGAAACAATTTAGTGAACAAGATAATATGAATTCAGTCTTTTTTAGTTTGAACTGTTCTGGTGTTTCTATAGTAAATGACTCATTTTTTTTTAACTCGCTAAATATGAAAATAATACACAGCAGTAACCTCTTTGCATAGCAAATTAAAAAAGTTACTAATGCCATAAAATAGTCCTGCTGTATTAAAATGCCAAAGTATTTATTTTTTATGTTAATTAAATAAAATGCCAAAGTATTTATTTTTTATGTTAATTAAATGAAATGCCAAAGTGTTTATTTTCTATGTTAATTAAATGTAGTAAAGCCACCAGGTTCTGTAGAAGGCTAGTGCTTGCTCTGGTACTCGGGATCACAGTCTTTCCTGTGGACTGGAAATGTGTCGTCTAGTTATACCCTCATATTTTAAGGCCACCCTTTTTTAAAACTAAAAGCTGGTCTTATAAAAGGACTGGCCTCGTCAGAGGAGGACAAAGTGCTAATAATGTACTATTTTATTATATGGCAAGATGACCTCTGATGAGGAGTCAGCCTCTTCCGGGAAGTGTCTCATGTGGAGATCATTATATATACAGTGTGACCCCGCTATAGCACGCTCCGTTATAACACGAATTCTGGTATAACATGGTCATGGTCAGGCTCCTGAAATTTCATATACATGTATTTTTCTCATACACGAAAAAAAATTCTTTCTTAAAAGTAAGAAAAAAAACAAAAAAAGTTTATTCTCATTTTAGGGAAGAGATCGCGTATGAATAATACAAGACGATCGTGGCGTGGCTCATGAAATTTTATATGCATTTTTCTCATACACGAAAAAAAATGTTTTCTTCTTAAAAGTACGAAAAATAATGTGTAAAAAGTTCTATTCAGGAATCGCGCTAGGCTTCGCCAATGTCGCAAATTGCGATATTTTTTTTTTTTCCTTATTGGCGGCAAAATACACCATCTGTCGATTTATTTTATTGGTGACATTGTTGGCTGTTTAAACTTGTATATACAACCATTGGTTTGGAGTGGAGAAATTCAGAGGCCCCATGAAAGGAAGCCACAAAGTCAATATAAAATGCACTGAAATTTATCTATTGTTACATAAACAAATTTTTTGTCCATATTGACAAACCATCTTAACAGTGCATTGTTATATCATAATCCGCTTATGTTGACATCTAGCATTAGCACTGTATGTTTTGAGATATCCGCTTTTTTTTTCTTCAAATTTACATTTCTGGTAGCGGAGATCAACCGGACGAGGCATTATCTCATAATCTATCTTTCGTCGGATTTTCGGCCGCTCGCTAGTAACTAATATATTTACATAGACTGACATTTGTATGTGGATGGTAAGTAAAATTACTCTTCTTTTCACTCAGAATTAAATCCTTCAGAACATTCACATTTTCTGTAGTAATCCCTGTCATCAGACCAGAACACCTGCGTCTCTATCGTCAATTTACCATTTCTTTTAATTTCTGACGCATACTTCGAAGGCAGCATCACTCCACTACCACAAATGTAAAAAAAAAAGCAAGCTTTCACTTGTCTATTCAACAGACAGGGAGGAACAGCAACTACAGTGGACCATACATGGCCAATTCATTTAAAACAAATGTACCGAGATAAAATAGTAGCTGAAATTTCAAAGAAAACATTACCTTTGAAGCACCGATTGTAATGAAAACGTACTAAGCAAATGGGAAAAAATGTCTCAATCATCTGTACAATTTTTTGATGTTGCCGCCACAGTAAGAAACAGGCATTTGTTTGGTTCTCCAAAGCTGTCCTTTAGTGGCGACTTCAATAACGCATGTACCCTTCATCAAAGAAAGCCGACTACAATCTTCAATAAAAACGAACCTTTCTTCAAAGGAAGTCAGTACCGAACTTGAATAAAAACAATGAAATCTGATGGATTGTTTCAGTTTCCAACGTGACTGGAACACTTTTACTGTACTGTGAAAGTTTCCTTTTTACAGGAAAAAAGTTTATGCTTACGAACTCTACCAATGGCGCTTAAGACGCAAACTTTTACCAACTTGGGAGATACTGAAAAGTAAACGTGCTTCATCATTTGTTACGTGATTGTGCTATTTTTTTTCCCCACTGAATACAGACCTATATGACCTGTAACAAAATTATTGAATATTTTAAATCTCTGTGTGTGTGCATATTTTCGATGGAATTACTTGTATTTTGGATTCAGTGTATGTGACGTGAGTACACAGTGTTGATACTTTATTCATTGCTATACATTAGACATGTATATATAAACAGTATACGCGTATATGTACCAGTGCGTGGTTCTCTGAATAAAGTAATATATTATATATGCCTTCTCTGTTTTCACTACAGGTGTATTTCTCATTTAGTATGCATCGATTTAAGATGATAACTGTGCCAATGAAGCAGGTATTTTGCGTCCGCATTTATTACCTACCCTCCCCCCCCCAGCACATTTATTCGGGTACATGTATCATTTTCTTCAGCTGACCTGGCTGCTTATAACACAGTTCGGTCTATAACATGGTCGGGTTCTATGGCTCCCAACTACCGTGTTAGAGTGGGGTCACACTGTGTATATATATGTATGTATATATATATATGTATGTGTGTGTGTATATATATATATATATATATATATATTGTACTATCAATTCTACCTTTTTTTTTCAATTTATTTTAGTTGTTGGCTCATGAAAACTAATTATAATTTTCTTATATTTTGTTAAGTACTCAGTTTTTGTGTTTTAGTGTACTGTCATGACATAACCATGTTGGAACATCCCTCATTGTAAGCCTGGTTTCATATTTGTTCCCATTATTTGTAAGAGGGAGCATTTACTTCAGCAGAAATCATATGTATTTTGAGATATTCAAAGAATCAGGAGAAATCATATGTATTTTGAGATGATCAAAGAATCAGGAGAAATCATATGTATTTTGAGATGATCAAAGAATCAAAGAATCAGGAGAAATTGTATGTATTTTGAGGTATTCTAAGAATCAAGAGAAATCGTGTCTTTTGAGATGATCAAAGAATCAGGAGAAATCATATGTATTTTGAGATGATCAAAGAATCAGGAGAAATCATATGTATTTTGAGATATCTCAGAATCAAGAGAAATCATATGCATTTTGAGATGATGAAAGTATTGGGAGAAATTGAGCTCCCTTGTTCTCAAGAATTAAAATCATCATCTTGCTTTGTAGATTTTTAGTAATTTTTACACTTTTCCTCTTTGCATTCATGGCATCTTAAACAATTTATTTTTCAAATCACTTTTGTGGGTTAATTGATATAAAAAGAACCCATGTTAGGTTAGTGAGTAATGTTGTGTTCCAAGTGAATAACTACCAATTACAGAGCTGTGCAACATTCAGTGTTTATTAAAGAGAAGTAAAATGATGCATATAATAATTTTCAGGCATGAAACCATGGGTAAACGTCATGACAGTATTGGATGAGAAAGAAGGTGGTGATACAGAGTTGCTTGTATATGCCATGACACTCGTCAACAAGGTGAGTCACTCATACTAATGTGACTTGTCACATTTTGTCGTGAATGCAAGACATAGTTAAGACAAAGGCATCACTGATCTGCAGTGACTGCAGCCAGTCATACTGATGATTGTCACATTTTGTCTTGAATGCAAGACATAGTTGAGACAAATTAATTTCTGCAGTGACTGCATCCATGACTGTGGTATGTTGCTATTATTAACTCTGGTTAGGTTCAGTATTCAGGTTTTTGCAAATTCATGTGCAACATATCATAGTAAGATCAGTTTGCAAGTGAGACATAGCTTGGTAGAATTTTTAAATCATTTCTGAATTTGCAACTATCTGACGAAAAATGTAGAACAATATCAAATGATCAGAATTTATTTAGATAGAAATGGTTAAAGTCACTTAGTTGAGCTTTTTCTATAAAGAATCTCACACAAGTGCTCATTTCAAAAGAAACTATTACCACTTTGCAGGGATATGATATTGAGAAATAGTCTGTCCAGCAGTAGATTCAAATGTATGGATGTGTTTAGTGTAATGGAACTGCACCATTTAAGCTAATCACATAAACTTGGGTCAGTTATGTTGTTGTATTGTGGGTTTTAATGCCATTTTTCAGCACATGATAGGCTCTGACCTACCATTTATTTCAACTTACTTGGGATCATCACCAAATTTTGTTCAAAAATCTGAAAATCAAGATTTCCTGATTTTTTTGTCTAAAATTCTGATTCTGTAAATATACCACAGATTTTTTTAAAAAATACCTTTCGATTCACAATGGCTCAGCAAAGAGAGCAAAAGTAATGAAGAAATTTTGTGAGCGATAAACTACAGTCATATCATAAAAATCTGTCATTTTTCCCATTTTCATCTTTGATGCTGATATTTAGTGTGTTAATTGAATTAACACTAAATATCAGCTTAAAAGATAAAAATAGAAAAATGATATCTTTTCATGGTATGACCTGCATACATTTTTACATTAAGTAAATAGCATAAAACAGCGATGATGTCAGTTGTAAAATGTTTGTAAATATATGGTCGCAAACACTGATCCTGATTTTTTTCCTCCAGATCCTGTGTTTTTTTTTCCTTTGGCATCCTGATTTTCATTCTGTTCAGTGTGACAGGTCTGTTGGCTATACATTGCGAACAGTATGACTGGTGGAGGAAAAACCCGGGAAAACCCCGGAAAGAACCACCAACTCACAGGAAAGCTACTGGCAGTTTTCTCACATACCCACATTGGCCAAGCCCAAGACTCTAACCCACATGCACAGAGGTGAGAAGAGATAGGTAAAAGCAAGCACTTTAGACCCGTCAGCTACCCAGGACCTCTGGGTAAGTTACAGTCTTTTGAGAGTAGATTGTGATAGTTATTCAGGAATTTGATCATGCCTCTATGGGTAGGGCTTCAGAGGCGGGATTTATTTTTAATAAATTTTCAAATGAAACGAGTTATATATCTGTCTTGTCTGAGAATTGGCATGTGTGATAAATGACCCAAATGTAAACTACAGTTTGTCCCTTGACCCAAATTTGTGCATCAGAGACCCCAAAAGTTTTAATTTGACCTCCAGTTCTGACACCAAGGTTTTGTTTTGTGCTCAGTCTGACCCCAAGTTCAGACATAATGGAATGCTTTACTCTCAATCTTTCCATTTACCCTCATTTGTGCATCAGAGACCCTAAAAATTTTAATTTGACCACCAGTTCTGACACCAAGGTTTTGTTTTTTGCTCAGCCTGACCCTCCATTTCTGACATCAATAAGGTATTTTATTCTCAGTCTTGCATCTCTAGGGGAAACACTGACGTGTCAAACTGGAGTCTCCAGATTGATGCCTGGAAAACTCTGAAAAGACACCCCTGCCTCATATATACTTGAAAACTATCAAGATCCTGCACCCACTATATGCTTCCTGAGCTTGAAAACTATTATGAATCCCCCACCTTGTATATACTTGAAATTGAAAACTATTATGATTCCACCACCTTGTTTATACTTGAAATTGAAACTATTATAATTTCCCCACCTTGTGTATACTTGAAATTGAAAGCTATGATGATTCCCCACCTTGTCTATACTTGAAATTGAAAGCTATGATGATCCCCCACCTTGTATATACTTGAAATTGAAAACTGTTATGATCCACCACCTTGTCTATACTTGAAATTGAAAACTGTGGTGATCCCCCACCTTGTCTATACTTGAAATTGAAAACTATGATAATCTCCCATCTTGTCTATACTTGAAATTGAAAACTTTGATGATCCCCCACCTTGCCTATACTTGAAATTGAAAACTATGATGATCCCCCACCTTATATGTTAATGTCTGAACTTGAAAAGGCATCCACACATCCAGCTGACAAATGCCCTTGGTGCATTTTTTACGTTCAAGGTGAAATCAAAATGGGAAGAGCAGGAATACATCTTTTAAAAAAACAATTCTAGTTATGCAAGTTTCATAAGTTTCTTTAAAACGATCACAGAATGTTAGACTATATTTATCAATTGAGGAAAATCGCCAATCTTATTCCATTAAACCAGAAATGAGCAAAGTGAAATGATTCTCAAGAACTTTTGGACTCGTGATGGATTCAATTATGTTTGGGTTTTGTCTCATCAGTGTGATGTCAGCAGTGATCAGCATCTTTATTAACAATATTAAAGTTTTGCGTTAAAGTTCTTGAAAATCACATATTTTCTGCATCACTTACTGCATTCAGATTTATGTTTGGGATAATATTGGTATAGATCTAGAGCATATGCAGTGATATGATAAAAGTTAGTCTTAAGAAAGCTTGTAACATGGTGAAGAATGTTCACGTTTTGTATTCAGGTTTTTAAAAGTGACATCTACATCAATAGCCCTGTTCTGATGAAACTTTAGCATAATATTACTAAATGTCAAAAGTTTATTATGGACATGCTAGGAGTTTCTGTATTGCCTGTCTCCTGCTTCACATTCAGTTGAAACTTCAGTATAATGTTAGTACAGGTTTAAGGTTATACACTGATACACCAGGAATTCCTGTCTTGCATAATCAGAAAGCTTGTGTCATTGTTGTATGTCATGCGAAGTTTTGTGTTAAAAGTCTTGTATCTTCAAGATCTCTTGCTGCGTTCACTTTGGGATAATATTACTGTAGGTTGAAGTTTGTATACTGATACATGGCACTTTGGGATAATATTACTGTAGGTTTGAAGTTTGTATACTGATACATGGCACTTTGGGATAATATTACTGTAGGTTTGAAGTTTGTATACTGATACATGGGACTTTGGGATAATTTTACTGTAGGTTTGAAATTTGTGTACTGATACATGGCACTTTGGGATAATATTACTGTAGGTTGAAGTTTGTATACTGATACATGGCACTTTGGGATAATATTACTGTAGGTTGAAGTTTGTATACTGATACATGGCACTTTGGGATAATATTACTGTAGGTTTGAGGTTTGTATACTGATACATGGCACTTTGGGATAATATTACTGTAGGTTTGAAGTTTGTATATTGATACATGGGATTTTGGGATAATATTACTGTAGGTTTGAAGTTTGTATACTGATGCATGGGACTTTGGGATAATATTACTGTAGGTTTGAAGTTTGTGTACTGCTACATGGGTCTTTGTGGTAATATTACTGTAGGTATGAAGTTAGTATACTGATACATGGGACTTTGGGATAATATTACTGTAGGTTTGAAGTTTGTATACTGATACATGGGTCTGGGATAATATTACTGTAGGTTTGAAGTTTGTATACTGGTACATGGGACTTTGGGATAATATTACTGTAGGTTTGAAGTTTGTATACTGATACATGGGTCTTTGGGATAATATAACTGTAGGTTTGAAATTTGTGTACTGATACATGGGATAATATTACTGTAGGTTTGGGATAATAATACAGTAGGTTTGAAGTTTGTATCCTGAGACATGGGACTTTGGGATAATATTACTGTAGGTTTGAAGTTGGTGTACCGATACATGGGTCTTTGGGATAATATTACTGTAGGTTTGAGGTTTGTATACTGATACATGGGACTTTGGGTTAATATTGCTGTAGGTGTGAAGTTTGTATTGTTACATGGGACTTTAGGATAATATTACTGTAGGTTTGAAGTTTGTATACTGATACATGGTACTTTGGGAAAATATTACTGTAGGTTTGAAGTTTGTATACTGATACATGGGACTTTGGGATAATATTACTACAGGTTTGAAGTTTGTATCCTGAGACATGGGACTTTGGGATAATATTACTATAGGTTTGAAGTTTGTATACCGATACATGGGACTTTAGGATAATATTACTGTAGGTTTGAAGTTTGTATACTGATACATGGGACTTTGGGATAATATTACTGTAGGTTTTGGATAATATTACTGTAGATTTCAAGTTTGTGTACTGATACATGGGTCTTTGGGATAATATTACTGTAGGTTTGAAGTTTGTACACTGATACATGGGACTTTGGGATAATATTGCTGTAGGTTTGGGATAATATTACTGTAGGTTTGAAGTTTGTATACTGATACATGGGACTTTAGGATAATATTACTTTAGGTTTGAAGTTTGTATACTGATACATGGGTCTTCGGGATAATATTACTGTAGATTTCAAGTTTGTATACTGATACATGGGTCTTTGGGATAATATTACTGTAGGTTTGAAGTTTGTATACTGATACATGGGACTTTGGGATAATATTGCTGTAGGTTTGGGATAATATTACTGTAGGTTTGCGATAATATTACTGTAGATTTGAAGTTTGTACACTGATACATGGGTCTTTGGGATAATATTTATGTAGGTTTGAAGTTTGTATACTGATACATGGAACTTTGGGATATTACTGTAGGTTTGAAGTTTATATACTGATACATGGGACTTTGGGATAATATTACTGTAGGTTTGAAGTTTGTATATTGATACATGGGTCTTTGGGATAATATTACCGTAGGTTTGAAGTTTGTATACTGGTATATGGGTCATCTGTGTCATGCCTGTTGCTGCATTCAGTTGAAACTTTGGGATAATATTACTGTAGGTTTGAAGTTTGTATATTGATACATGGGTCTTTGGGATAATATTACTGTAGGTTTGAAGTTTGTATACTGGTATATGGGTCATCTGTGTCATGCCTGTTGCTGCATTCAGTTGAAACTTTGGGATAATATTACTGTAGGTTTGATGTTTGTATACTGATACATGGTTCATCTGTGTCATGCCTGTTGTGCCTATTAAAGCAGAAAAGCTTTCATGGCTGTGTTAAGACTTATGTGAAAGTTTATGAAATGGGTTATACTGCCAAGCATACAAATGTAGGGGAGATAGCTGGTTCTGCAGAACATTTAACTAGACACCCATTGTCAAATGACTGCTTGGTTACGTAATTGGCTTGTTTAGAAGCTGGAGAAAAAGTCTCTCAGAAACATTGTTTCTCAACTAGTGCAACACTGCAAAGAGCTGAAAACAGTCTCTTGATGCAGACCAGATATTTGTCGTGTTTAATTTTGCCATTGAATCGAGCATTATAAACTATGAACTCTAGTCTACATTAGAATTCTAATTATGCAGAAAAAACCACGTAAGTTACTAAAACAAATGCAGCAATACTTGACCTTTTTACAGGAATATTGACATAATAGTGTACTTTAGAAGATGAATTCCACAGGTATGAAACTGCCTTTACCCAGTTTGGGAGTAAACCATTTGATTTTATGAGTAGAGAGTAATCTCACTGAAATTAGTTGAGACATTCTCATACAAATCAAGTAAAAAAAAAAATAAAAATAAATAAATATTCACTTAAACTTTTGTTGATAACTGACTTGGTACTACTGCAGAGCATAAACAGGGGTAATATGTATTGGTTATTAACTAAGTACTGAAAATGATCTTTTCAGTGGCATTGTGGTTAGAGCATCCACCTCGGATGTGGGAGGTTGCGGGTTCGAACCCCAGCTGAGTCATGCCAGAGACTTCTAAAAATGGTACTAACAGGTGCCTTTCTAGGCACTCATCATTAAGAGGTTAGTGTTAGGACTGGTTGGCCTGGTCAGGATAATGTGACTGGGTGGGACATCATGCTACATGTCTGCGGCATGATGCCCCAGTGCTAGACATCACTATAAACTGCCACACTGCAGACATCATAGCGATATGACTGAAAAATTGTTAAAGCTACATTAAAATCCAAATCACACATACACAAGTACTGAAAAAAATTGGACCCTAGGTCATGTGATGCAGGACGGCCAGCTCGTGAGGGCTTTCTAGGCCACGTAAATGAGGGCTCAATATTTTAAAATAATCAGTCAATAATAATCTTGTATGCTTTAAAGCAAGCATATTAATTAATTGGCTCTGTTATAGGAATAACTCAGTTGAAGAAAAAATTTATTTCAGCATTTTATTAAAAATTTTACTTGTTATTCATTTTATGAATGAAACCTGTACACCGTATAATAATGCTACTTCACTACTAAGGAAGCACACATACAAGTGGTGAATCTCATTCATCAGTGAATGAAACTAAGTATGGTTAAAAGAATGGAATGTCATGACACACAACAAAATATTGACATTAAGAAAAAATGATCAATACATTGATAAAATTTGAAGATACCATAATCTTTGGTGCATGGGCATGTATGATGGTTGACTTGGTATTAGTTTTATGTTTTTTTCCCTTAAATATTACAACTTGATTTATAAAACTGAGTGAGAAACTATTAGACTGTCATATTGTTTGGTGCTTGGTTGTGTATGTTAGCAGCTGGGTGGGCAAAGTGTCATGCGAGGTTGGAACAAACTGTTTGGGAGATTGGCAACTGACTGGAAACCTTTTGGAGGTGGTTTTCTTTCAGGGTATATGAGGTACTCATTTTCTTGGATTCTGTGATTATTACAGTGTGTCCTAGTTAGGATAGGCCAGTGTCTGTCCAATTCATTCATGTACCCTTCTTTCTTGGGATACTACTTGCTGAGTTTCTAAGACTGTGGACAAAGTCTCATCAGGACAAGTAGCTTGTTACATGAAATAATTGTTACATGGGATAATTGTTGGAATAATTGTTACATGGAATAATTATTACATGGAATAATTGTTACATGGGATAATTGTTGGAATAATTGTTACATGGGATAATTGTTACATGGAATAAATGTTAGGATAATTGTTACATGGGATTAATGAGTCTTAAAAAGCTGCTTGTCCTTAGCCATTCTTAAAAAATTATTTTGGAGCACAGAGAAAGCATAAGCTAAATGTAAACTGTCATTGTCATGAATCTCACAATTTTATTCAGAGGCAAATCACCTTATTTAAGTACCACTAGAATTGTTTCTTTGTTTTCAAAATCACAAAAAGCACCCTAGAAAGTGGGTGCCCAGTAGACACTGATTGCCATCTGTTTCAGGTGCTGAATGCCATACCAGACCAAGAAACATTCTACGATGTAACTGATGCTCTTGAAGAGCTGGGTATGGAGCGGATCACACAGCGGCATATGAACAAAAAAGGCGCTGATCTTGATCTCCTAACGCAGTTCCAGATATTTGAGGTAACACTTAAAGTCGACACTATGATGAAATGCTTCATATTTTGCTCTATCTACATTATAGCCAAGATTCTTCCCAAGCTACTCGTGATTCACAAGTTCTAAGATTATCCTGCATTTTTAGCATGAAACAAATGAGCGCACTGGATGGGATGCCAGTCCATTGCAAAAAAGGTCTCTAAAATTTGTAGAAATGATGTTGTTCTGTCATTAAATATGGCTACTGTTTCTAAAATCGGAAAAACATCTGAAAAATTGTATCCAGAACAACCCACTCAATAGAATTTGCCAGCTTTGGAGGAAAACATCCTGGAATAAACACCATTCAAAATTTGACAAATGATGCTCTTGTGCTATCAAGTATGGGTGAAAATAAAAATGTTGATAGAAACATTGAAGCTGTAGTTTTGATAAAATATGCAATCAACAGCACTGGAAGAAAAGCATTCTACTGGCCCTGAGTTTGGTTGTTGCATTTTGCAGTTATTCATGTGCCATCCAAATGGTCAGTCTCAGACCTACACAAGTCTCTTAAGATGATAACAGCATTGTTGTTTTATGTTTGGTTGAAGTTCTTTATTTGCTCATATAATTGATTGAACCCTTGTTTGCTTATCAGTTAATTGGCTTGTACCATTTCTAATGTAAGTGAGGACTAATTGATGTTTAACATACTTTTTTCTTGTCCAGATTCAACATTAATTGCAAACACAGTTGTAATGATGTTGGTCCAACCAGTGTGTGCCTTTTAATTAAACATAGAAATTTTAAGTTGTAAATTATAATACATTGGTACTTTTCATGGCCGCCCACTACCCCACCTTTTGCCCCACAAAAGAGAAAGATTCTAGGGTTGGTCTTTTGTTTGTTGTTTCAGGCAGCGCTCAAAGCTGAGGATGGTGAAGATGATGGGGAAATTGCACAGCTTGAGAGCTTGAGGTAAAATAATTTACAATTGGCAAATATCAATCCTCTTTGTATAGAGGTTAAGCACAGTATGTCCCTATATAAACATCATTTCTCTTTTCATCTGTATATAAAGGCCAACTACTTAACAACTTTTTTTCATCTTTATGAAAGAGAGTGATTTATATAAATATTTTGACCTTGTATTTGACACATCTGAGCATTTCTTAACCATAACTTTTGTTTTGTATGCCTTTTATCTTGTCTCCTGGTGGATATTTACTTTTGGTAGGACAAGTTTATTTTCCTGTGGATTTTGGTAAGTTGTATTTTCCCATTACAGTTTGTGCCACCTGGAAAAGGTTAGTAAAAATTATTTGCAACATTTTGTAATGCAGTGTTTGTAATCTTGTATAATATGAAAATACTGTTATATAATTTGACAACTTTAGCAAGACCGCTAACGTGAAGCATTCTTGTTATTACATAGTTAACAACCAACTTTCTGCTTGGCACATTCATGTTAGAACTATTTAGGAGTTTTCACTGACATCCACACATTGTCTGCTTTAGTATACCAAATCATTCTTTTATAAATCTCAGTCTGTTTTGAATTCTACAGATTAGTGGAAAATATTTGGAAAATATAAACCAGGTATATTAAAGATAATTTTTTTTATTCCAAGTTGAAGAAAGAACTTGTTTGATATGTCATCTTATCCTTAGTCTAAATCAGTCTGCCAGATAATGTCAAAAGATGTGTAGCTTTGCATATGTTATTTGCCCCCCCCACTTCAATATAATTACATCATGTTTGTTGCCAATGAGAAGATTTTGAGAATTGATTACAATAATAATGTATTATGGAATTTGAAAATTTTGTGATTTAAGAATGATTTGATACTAGAAAATTTACGAGAGAACCTTATGAACAAAATCTTTTTGTGCAGGCAAACTCCCCGCATTAAGAGTGAGGAAGAGAGTGGAAGGAAGAGCCGACGATTCTCCACGGGGGTCATGCCAGTTCGCAGAGAGAAGTTCCCACCAACATTAGAGAATACAAAGTGTCCTGCTGAGGACTACAAGCAGAGGAAAAACAGAATGAAAGAGTATGTCTGTTTATATATCTATATGCATCTTCTTTGGAAGAGGATACTGTTATATTTTCTTTAGATATGTTACCTGATCGTAATACCTTTGGATAACTACTATGATCTTGGAAATCAAGTCATCCCAGGCTAAAATATTTTAGCTGAAAGGATAGAAGTTATTTGCCCACATAGGTGGCAGTTAGAATCCTCTCCTCTTGATACAGGAATTGGTGTCTAATCCATTGAATACTTTAGTTACTACTTCGGCTCATGCTGAATTGTGTATACTCTTGACAGAAAGGGATGCCTCACAATCCATTATCACTTTTCTGGAAATTCATTTTATTGTTGTTTTGGATTTCAAGCCATTTTTTGGCACATGATACATTGCGACCCGAAAACTGGTGGAGGAAGAACCTGGGAAAACTTGGAAAGAACCACCTACCCACAGGAAGCTACTGGCAAGCTTTTTCACATACCTACCATTAAGGAGCCCTCACTTAGAAGGGAAGTACACTCTATCTGATATTTCCTTCTTTTCTTTTCTCTCTTTGACAAGAAAGTTCTGTCCTTTCAGTTACAGCTTTGCTGTCGTTACACACTTAGATGCCCTGGATACCTATCCTGCATTGGTCGCATATGTTGAAGCAGTAATTAAATATATGTTCAGGTCTGGTGTATGGTAATAGCTAATCTAGTCTTAGGGTTCAATATGCCAAGCTTCACTGAATTTACCTATATATACTGTCATTTTGCCTTTCGTACAGTCTTAAAAATGATAGCATCCTCTTTGTAAGTATCCATAATGACACTTAAATGCATATACTGTATCCATTGCCATATGCACCATTTTGCAGGTAAACATGTTTATATAGAGTATAGCTCTGTACAGCCACAGAGATCATAAAACAGGACACATGCAGGGCTACACCTGTTTATATTTTCAGCTTGTTACGTGTCTCGGCTCGTACAAAATAACAAAGAAAAGAGTGAAGCCAACAAGCTTTGTGAATTTTAACAAAATAATTTATTTCCCTAGAAAAGAAGGTAAAAATATGAAAAAGGACTTACAATTTGTGAATCTAATCCAAAAATTAATCCTAGAATTTAAAAATTTAAGTCCTATCACCAGAAGTTCTAAATGAATCAAAGTTTGAATCCCGATGAAGTTCCAATATGGAAGGCAATGATGTCAGATGAGGCCGTTGTACTGATGTCAACAGTTTCTCATTGAATCACAATTTATAATGTTCCAGTTTAGAATTCCAGAATAAATTTCAACAAATAACTTTGTCCAAGAATTTTGATGAACACAAGTATTTTCCAGGGTGAATAAATTATTTTAAATAAAAAATTTAACTTAAACTGGTCATAACACAATATTACCCCTGAGCTCTGAAGGTATTATTTTACGACTGACTAAAAAACATTATGATACATCACTTTAACTCCACTTTCAACGCAGAACGGACCACGTGATAGGGCCATGTGATCATTTAGTCCGAGTAACGCAGTAAAATCACAAGTCGAGTGTCACATATTCCATGGATGAATTTGATTCTACTGAACGAATCTTACTATAAGATTCAATAATAAAAAAAAATAATAAAGATTTGTTTACAACAGAGTTAACACGTGGGCCGAACATGACCTTGATAATGACCAATCATTTTCACTCTGTGTTTACCAAATCTGAATCAAGATCAGGAACTAGGTCAGCTAAAACTACAATGTAGCAATCTACTATGTTTTAATCAGGCTATAAAGAACTGAACTGAATTTTCTGAAAAAATGTCAAATCCAGTGAATAAAGTTATTACAATAACATGTAATGAAATAAAAATAAAATAAAAAATTTAAAACTAACACACAAGTAATTTAATTACATATACGTAACAAGCTCTATTTGTCTTACTGATTATACCACAGGCAAGACTAAATGCAAGATCTATGAACTTTGGAAATATGTGACTGACATCTATCCTACATGTGTAGTTTACTCCGATTACCAGTCTAACATCTGTCAAACTGCTCAGTTTGAACTGAAGCCAGTGGGTTGCCATTCTCAGATCACCTAAGGGGAAAGCGAAGTGCATGTTGAGGGATAAAGATGCCACAAATATCCATGCAAATGTGGCTTTGGTGCAGGATTTACTTTTCTGAGGGATATAACACTACACATGGTTCATTAGCCATGAAGAATCTTAAGCCACTCCGATTCCTCCTTCACCATAACAGCAGGATAAACCATTATTGGCAGTACAAATAGACCATTTATCATGCTGGTTTGACACCATATCACTTTCTAGGCAGCAAGATAGTGAGCAAAACTAACAGTCTCAGCACTTTGCATATCAGATTCATGGACTGGCTACGTGGATCAAATATCCTGTACCCTGTTCCAGCCTGATGAACTGGACATTGCTGTGTTGACTAAGATTTCCCTGTTTCATCACGATTGGACTTCGCCATAAAACTCTGATCAAAATGGGTCGTGACCACAATCAATCTTACAGTATCAGCCACCAGCCACCAGAAGAATGATCTTTGTCTAGTTTGATGAACACAGTTTATAGAGGCATCTCAGATCAGGATAACCCACATAGTGCCACTTAGAACTCATTACAGATGATGCCTAGCTTGGTACCTTGGTATCCAGGAGACATTGCTTCACTTTGTTCTCAAGCTTTTACTGCTCAAAGGGAGCCTTTACTTCATGACCACTTGGTAGTCACTGTATTGAACACTGGACGTTTTGGAGCATCGTGAGCACCATTCTCGGCATTCTTCTTCAGCTACTTCATAAGAGACATCAACTTCACCACCCTTATCTAAAGATGATGTTCTCAACTCCCCTTGTTATTAATAGATTTTACTATTACACGTGAAGACTTACCCTTCCAGGCTTTGATTGAAGAAAGTTTTCTGCCCACTTTAGAGTTTTGCATGCTTCCTTCCTCTAAATTTCTGGCATCATTTGATACATTGACTAAAAAGGAAGAACATGCTTTCACATTTATTACACTGTCTGGCATTCTGACTTTTTTCTTCACAAAGATGCCTTCCCTCTAACTTTAGTAGGTGGTTCTACAAGTCCCACCCTCCAGTTTTCCATATGGACACTGATGTTTGCCTATAAAGACACCATTTACCAGTTCAGGGCACTCCCATTTTGGACTCGACATCAATTCCTGGGATTTCATTTGATTGATGGACCAGGTAATGGCCATCCAACTCCTTGGCGGTAACATCACCTGGATGGCATTCTGCAAAAATCATCAGGTGAATTATACCTAGGAGCAAGATATGATATCCCTTGTTACTCTCCTTCTCAACCTTGGCTTCCTTGTCAACAAGGACAAATCCAACCTTGTATCGTCTAAACATTTTGTCCATTATGGTGTGGAGTTCAGCACTCGGGTAATGTCTCTAACAGGAATGAGAATTGAAAATCAGTACAATGGTGCTTCCTTGCTTATATGGGACGACCCATCCATTCCTTTGCCAGCTTGGTTTGCTCAGTGTGGCAGCAGACCTCAATCCTAGGTTGCCGGTTTATGCATCCATTACAAATTATTCTTTTGGCTAAGTTAGGATGAGACTTTGCCCATTGAACCAACCTCTTGCAATCTGCACAGATATGTTCCATCTCACAAGTTAAGGCAAACTCATTTGGCTAACGCTGGGTATACCTCTGCAAGTACAGCCTCTGGAAATTACAGTCTGCATCAGTGTGAGCACAGAGGATGTGGGAGCACACCTTATATCATTCCAGGATGCCATTAGAGTGTCCCTTACTTATAACTGTCATTTACATATCAACATTCATGACATATATATTTACCCTCCAACACCTCTGATTCCAAAGGGGATACAGAAAGCAAGAGGATCATAGTGTACCTATTCCTGATTGCTCCACTTATATGGAAAATAGAAAATGTGTGGATCACTGACCTCCTTAATCTTGCAATAGAAACACCCAGAAAACCCTCTCTGTGTGTGTGATATGGATTTTTAACAAAGCTTTAAAGCATTTTCAGTCATATCACTATGATGTCTGCAGTGTGGTAGTTTATAGTGATGTCTAGCACTGGGGCATCATGCTGCAGACATGTAGCATGATGTCCCTTCCAGTCACATTATCCTGACACCAGGCTGACCAGTCCTAACACTAACCTCTTAAAGCTGAGCACCTAGTGAGGCAGCTGTTAGTACCATGTTTGTATAAGTCTTTGGTATGACTCGGCCAGGGTTTGAACCCATGAGCTTTTCTCCAATTTGATTATGCTCATCCAAAGATGAAGGATGTGGCTTCACAACTTCCATTGGATTAGTGGAGGGAAAAGTTTTTTCCTTTCAGTGCCACACTCTGACATATGCATCTGTTCTCCAGTTGGTTGTATAGAAGTTGTCTCACTTAGGGGACTGAAGATGGCCTCGCCAGGGTAAAGGGATGTATCTCCCCCCACCTCTTGCCTATTCTCCTAAGGTATTATGATTGTGTTAAATATTTGAAGAAGAAACCAATTCTTTTTTCCTGGTAAAAATTTTTTTTCCAGTAGTAATTACCTGTTCGTAATACACATACACCTTCCAGGCCTCTCCTGCAGTTACATCCATATAGTGTGCTTTTTGCTCCAGTAGTAACTGAAGTAATCACTGAATTTGTTGTCAATCATTGTATCAAGAGATCACCTACATGGGTAGATAACTTTTAGCCTTTTAGCTAACACATTGAGCCAGGGGATTTGCAGGGTAATGGTAGTTTTTTTTTCTAAGGTATTGCAATTGCATAATTATTATTGAAGAAACATTTTTTATTAGAAAAATTTGTTTCTCGAGTTTATCCCTTTTTTCTCTTCTTATATCAGAGAGCAAGATGGGCATCAGATTTCTGAGAGTGATATCAGCATTAACCGTGTTAAGATTTTGTGTTAATGGTTTTTGAAAGCAACACTTACTTGTATAATAGCCTAGTTGATGATACATTAGTGCTTCAAGCCTGTTTTTTTATTTTGACATTAATCATTTGTGGTAAGGCCAGTGACATTGCAAAACCTTGCAGCAGGTCCAATAAAATTCAAAATCAGATAATAGCCCTTGGTTTAAATTTAGTAGCCCAAAGAAGGCACTTGAACATGAATCTTCTAGCTTCAGTGATCTCCTATCATCATCTTGTATGTCATTAACAATTAATATCCTTTGTAAAGTATTTTTATTGGTATGTCTAAAAGAAAGTGGAACCATTCTTTGTATCGTATTGTAGCATACTGGGCTACCAGACTTAAATATTTGAGATCCAGATGCAGCATTTTAATAGCCCCTTTCACAATTTTGTTTATAGAATTCTCAGATTGCCCAGATCTGGCTGTTTCCAATAAAATGGAACTATTACAATAATACATGCCACCAGAAAACTCCACACTTACGTCCTACAAATCATTTCTTAGTAACTCTGTTGTATAATGAGGCTGGTAGTTGGAATCTGATACTTTAGCAAGATCCTTGAAACTGCATGTGATATATGAACACAGTTTGGGTGGCAGATTAGACCTTTCACGTGGTTTATTTAGCTACCCCATTGCAAAAAGATGGAGAATTATAAAGTCCTTCATACTGTGAATGTGCAGAAGAAAAAATTGAATAGAATTTCTTGTTGATTTGTCTCATGACATAAAACACATAATTCTGGGATTATAATTGGTCAGATATCAAGGTATAAAATGAAGTATTTCTTTTAAACATAAGTCTTGTGGTATTAAGAACTCCCAACAAAATTATAACATGTCACTTATAAGTGGTGGAAGTCGCATGCATGATAACTGGCAGTACGCAATGGGTAAAAAACATATGGTAGATAACCTGTGCTTCAGAAGTTGAGATGAAAGTCTCTAATTTATGATCGAACTTTTTGAAATGATTTCATTATAATACCCCCAATTCATTGGTCATTGGTGGAATTTGTTTTGCCCAAGGGAGGTAACTGCATAACAATTAGCTGCATCGCCAACAGTGGCAACAAGGACATTCACGATGCATACTGATGAAATTTTGGCCAAAAGAGTTAGTACTCAAGGTGTATTAGGTTCAAGACATTCATAACATTCCATACATTCATGTAAACCACATATAATTGATATTACATGTCAGATTCAATCATAATGGAAACTTTCAGATTTGAGCTATGTGGGAATTCAGTGAGATTTTGCAGTGTCATTGATCTTAGAGCAAATACTGTTTGTTAAGATCAGTAAGTCAGAGGTTGATGTTTTGAGTTAGGTGCCCTTAACTAATCAATACAATGTTCACATTAGAGTGAAACTTTGTCTGTTGAACCCTGGTTGTATTTGCAGAACCTTTTGACTATATAGCCCTTCTTATTATAACACCCTTCTTTTTAACACACTTCAAGACTGGGTATGGCCATGGATCTCATTTAATATGTAATACTAAAATCATATTACTTGATTATAAGGCAGTCTCATTATAAAGCAGTATGCTCCATGAGCCCCCCTGGAGAGTATTACAGTGATGGAGTACTGTATCATGTATGGTCCGGAGTACTGTATCATGTATGATCAAGACTCTCAGATGATAATGACACGAGTCCCAGCTGTAATATCAAAACCTGTCAAGACTGAGATGCCAGTCATTAGGTAATGATACAAATCCCAACTGTAATATCAAAAGATATCAAGACTTAGATGTCAGGTAGTAGATAATAACGCGAGTCCAAGCTGTAATATCAAAACATATCAAGACTGTCAGATTGTTGTCATTAGCTAATGATACAAGTCCCAGCTGTAATATCAAAACATGTCAAGATTGTCAGTTGTTGTTGTTGTAGGGTTTAATGCCATTTTTCAGCACAAGATAGGCTATACATGGCGGCCAGTATAATTGGTGGAGGAAGAACCCTGGAAAACCCCGGGAAGAACCACCGACCCATGAGAAGTTACTGGCAGGCTTTCTCACGTGCCCACGTTAGCCGAGCCTGAGACTTGAACTCACGCAGACAGAGGTGAGATGGCAGTGATCCGTAACGGTGAGCGCTTTAGACCACTCGGCCACTCGGGGCTCCGCAAGATTGTCAGATTGTGGTCATTAGGTAATGATACAAGTCCCACCTGTAATATCAAAACATATCAAGATTGTCAGATGGCAGTCATTAGGTAATGATATAAGTTCCAGCTGTAATATCAAAACATATCAAGACTTTCAGATTGTGGTCATTAGGTAATGATACAAGTCCCAGCTTTAATATCAAAAGATGTCAAGACTTGGATGTCAGGTAATAGGTAATGACACAAGTCCCATCTGTAATATCAAAACATGTCAAGACTGTCAGATGGCAGTCATTAAGTAATGACACAAGTCCCAGATGAAATATCAAAACAGGTCAAGACTGTCAGTTGCTTTTGAATTGACCTATCGCCACTTGTCAATCAGCCTGGATCAATTACCCAATCAGCGAGCATAAATTAGACTCACCTCCAGGCATTGCTTAAGTCCGCCAGTTTCCTCCGACAAGCTGCTTGTAGCAACAATCATTGATTATGACAAGTATTTACAAATTTTGCAAAGATTTGTTGATTTCTCAATCGATAACTTTGAAAAGAAGTCTTGTAATTCTGACAGTCAATATCCAGATCGTCTAAATGGAGGAATTAGATGTATTCCTTTCCTGAAACATAGGCGAAACTTAGATGGATAACGACTTGTTGCGTGAACAATCAGCTGAATAAAGACACAATTGATGGCATAATTGTTTGCATAAAAGTATGTCCCGTTGATAGCTTGAAAAAAAAAAGAATTTGAAGTTGAAAAATATATATGTAAAAATTAACGTTTCAAGAATATAGGTAGAGAACCCCCTAACTTTTGGGCTTTGATATATATTATTTATTCATGTATAGGAAGCACTGAACCCAAGCTGCATTATTTTAAAGTTTGAAAATTAAACACTTTAATGTTGGCTTTTCCCAAAATTAATAATTTATCGTCACGATCTTTCAGACACTAGAGTGACTTTTTACTTTCTCATTGGGTTGAAGGAGGGATGGGGATACAAAAATGTAATTAGTAATAAAGAAATACAAAATAAAGGCTTCAAATAATGATCTTCCGATATATTAACCATGCATTTACATGTTTATATCAACAGACATCATTGATCAAAATTCCATCTGATGAACATAGCAAACCTTAAAATTATTATGTACAACAGTATACCTCTAAACAGTAATTATTTACGATTTTGATATTAATTTTTAATTCACATACTTCCAAGGCAGCATAAACATAAGTCAGATAAAATTAACAAGGATAACATTATCTGCTAAATACATCAGCATCTTTTGGAGCAAGTTTCCTTTCATATGAATAAATTCTTAAACAGCTTTACTACTGATTGTTATTATTTACTGAAATAAAACACTTAGGTTATTAATGTACGAACTTGAACTACATATATAAATATTGTCTACTGCAGTATAATTAATGCAACTTTGTAATTTTATATTTTTAAGAATAATACAACCCACATTAAATAAACATATCACTTAAACTGAACATATTTCCTTGCCAAATACTGCATGTTTGTCAGAGGTTAAGCCATGTGAATTGGTAGGCGGAGCGATCTATCATCTGGCGTAAGGTCAATTATCTTTTCTCCTTTTAAATTTAACTCTGATACACAAATCACAATTGTTCTTGACTGAGCACTGTTTAAAAGTGGAATGACGGAAGGTGGGAACTCATACTGACTACACAGGGATTCATTTAAAAAATTTGATTGGTCAGAGATAGTGGAAGAATGCTATTTCCAGCTTACATAGTTACCTACTCTTTTTGTAATAATTATCTGTGTTGAATGTCAAAACTTGTCCATGAGGAATGGATCTTGAAAAGAAAGTGCCTTCTGACCCGCACACACCATTTATTTCTATAATCGCCCATATCGGGAGAAGCTTGAAGATTTTAATGTGTGTAGATTTTATATTTTGTCCATTCATTCTTGTCAACCCACCATTGAATATCCGGAGGTTATATTTATGGTTCAGGATGTATGACCATCTGTTTTTTCATCCGTCTTTGCACCTGGCTTCAACTTGTCACTGTCTTTTGGACTGTTTGAATGTTCTTACTTGTTAGAATGATTTATCACAGTCAGTTGACAAATTCACCACAAAGTTTGGAAAATACCATGTGATCATTGGTGATTAGGCTACAGAGTAAGGTTGCATACATGTGAAAAATGGATATTAATACCATGTGATCATTGGTGATCAGGCAACAGAGTGAGGTTGCATACATGCGAGAAATGGGTATTATTGGCAAGTATTTTTGCAGGACCTCCCAGTTACCTCCACCAGAAAAAGAGCAGATAGACATAATGCCTGACCAAGATAGACGGAAGCGAGTGATCGAAAACATGCAGCAAGAATCAGAAGAACCACAGACTGAGCTTGAAGTGAGTGGCACAGCAGAGGACAACCGGCAGACGTGTAAGTAACAATCCAATTCACTTTGAAGCTTCAGTCTTAACATTTTAACAACATACTACAGAAAGGCATTGTATCCTATTTCTTGAAGCAAAATTTATGACAGTTGGAACTTGAGGTGGGGATGATATTCATAGACTTGAGGTGGGGATGATATTCATAGACTTGAGGTAGGGATGATATTCATAGACTTGAGGTAGGGATGATATTCATAGACTTGAGATGGGGATGATATTCATAGACTTGAGGTAGGGATGATATTCATAGACTTGAGATGGGGATGATATTCATAGACTTGAGGTTGGGATGATATTCATAGACTTGAGGTAGGGATGATATTCATAGACTTGAGGTTGGGATGATATTCATAGACTTGAGGTAGGGATGATATTCATATACTTGAGGTGGGGATGATATTCAGAGACTTGAGATGGGGATAAAATTCAGTGACTTGAGGTGTGGATAAAAATCTGTTAACTGAACCAAATATTGAAAATTATTTTTAAAAATGAAAAACTTTTGTTGCAAAGTAATTTTGAGTTTAGACAGTGAGAATGCAGTGAGAATGCAACAGACTTCTTGATCTTCTACTTTGTATTATATTGAAACAATTGACATTGTCAGTCTGAATATTCTCATTTTTAATGTCAAAAAAATTTAGAAGTGTAAATGTGCAGAATTTCATAGATGAAATTATTGTAGCTCCTTATTTTCAGTAGATGACAACTGGTATAATATGCATCCAGTGGCATTACGAGATTAGTTATACTTATTGAATATATCTACAGGAATGAATATTGATTAGGTACTGCCTGGTGACTGCTATGTACACTGGCTGTCCCAAAAGCTTTATTTTCAATATCCCAATCAAATGTTAGTAATCTTAATTGCTAGAATATTTCCTCATTCCATTCATATCAGTGTTACTAGATTGAAACTGTAATTTTACCATTTTCCTTACCAGAAGAATCATAATCATCCAAAAGCTTGGCAGTGCTTTAAAGTGCATTTAAGTAAGTAATGATAACAACTGAAAGTTAAATGTAACTGTTATTATAATACAGTCTTAATTTATATTGTGTTTAATGAATAAACAAATAAATTTGTTTCATATTAAGGAATTATTACAAAAGAGCTGGGACATTTTTTAATGCCAAAAACATAACAACAGGAACTTCTGCTATCACTACTATTTACATAGGCAACTTCTCTACGAAACAGGAACAAAATTAAGTGGTTTCATTTATAATAAAAAAAATTTAATCTGCTATGTAGGGACACCCAAAAATAAGTTGCAACAAAATAAACTCCAAAGGCCTATGTGTTAAACATTCTCCTAAGTATTCTTTTTGTGATGAAAAATGTCCAATTGTAGGGATGGGGACCCCCAAAATTCCAAATTTTAGGGGTGGGGACCCAAAAAATCCCCAATTGTATGAATGGGAACCCCCAAAATTCCCAATTGGAGGGATGGGTACCTCAAAAACTTAGAATTGTTGGGATGGGTATCTTAACAATTCCCAAATTGTAGAGATGGGGACCCCCAAAAATTCCCAATTGTCGGGATAGGGATCTAAATTTATCCAATCATAGATATGGGGACCCCCTCCTACTTGTAGAGATGGGGACCCGAAAATTCCCAATTGTAGGGATGGGGACCCGAAAATATTCCCAAATGTCATAATGGGGACCCCAAAAATTGCCAACTGTAGGGATGGGGACCCAAAATGTATTGGCCTTGGAATCATTGATGTAACTAAGTTCCCCCCAATTTCCAGTTTTTGTCTTGATACAAACATGCTGAAAATAAAATCCAGAGAAAAGCAGGAGAGGAGAGGGTAAATGAGAAATAAAATTTTGAACATTCTTAGGAGAGGGGAAATGAGAAAGGTAATTGTTAATGTTATTTACCTGGAATAGATTTCTTCCAGAAGTTGTCAGATACACATTCTTTCTTTCTGTCATTCTTTCTTGACTTTTTTTCAAGTATTATTGAATTAATCATGCTTGTAATCACAGAATGCTTGGATTGATACAATGCCTTTCTCATGAGGAGACTAAACTATGTGTCCAACTTAAAGGGTTTCTTCCTTGCAGTGGATAATTCATAATTAGATTATTAGAATTTTCCCATAAATATCTTCCTTTTCCATACGTTATCCTCAAATGTGTTGACCTTGGTCTGACTGGGAATGATGTAATGTCCCTTTTTGCTACATTGTTTGTGTATGGCATATGATTCTCTACTGATGTGTTCCTTAATCCTTGATTCCATTACTAATGTAGTCATTCTCACAATGACTACATATGATATGATAAATTACACCACTTCTTTTCAAAGCTTCTGTTTTGCCCTTCACATGTGTAAGTTGTCGTCTTCAGGAATACGGTTTGCGATATGTTATTAATCCCATGTTGTCTGAATACTCTAGCTAGGACTTGTGATGTACCACAGATGTATGGCATGCCCATGTTGTTTTTATTTGAGCCACTACTGGGTTTATTTGGTGTTGGTGTCTTCTTCTCTGGAAGTTTGAAAATCCACTCTGGGACATTCCATCATTCCCAACCAGACTAAGGTCATTACATCTGAGGACAACACATGGAAAAAGAAGGTGATGGAGGCAATTGAAACATGATAGTGGAGGCCAACAGTAAACAAGGACAAGGGGCTTGAATTACCACCCATCTACACCATTCTCATGTCATGTGACCATTATAAGTCACGTGATTAACAGTAGTTGTGAAGAAAGCAGTGTGTTATTGCCCAAAATTTTGAACTTTAAAATATTTATGCTCTTAGGAAAGGAAACTTCTAATAATCATAAACTCCATATCATTTTATAGTGCTGGAAAAATCTGCTTCAGCTTGCGTGACATTTGTTTCAGTGATGGTTATTTTCAACATGAAGTGGCAGATATTATGTGAATCGTATTGCAAATGTCTTTTATTTTAGCTAATGATGAGAAATCAGAGGGTACTGATGCAACACAGCAGGGTAAGTCATCTGCACCATTGAGTTATCTGGACCCCCATGATCTTGTGGGATGCTAGTCTAATATGTAGAAATTGCTAGACTGATTCCAAGCCCATTCATCAGATCACATATTCTTTCACTTTTTCAAGTTGTGATGGTACCAGTCTGTATTTACCAATAAGGTTGATATATTTTGTTTCATTCCATTTGAATTATTGTTTTGCATGTAGATTTATGAATCATTTTCTTTTGTTTAGATCCATTTGGTGAGGTTGACACGGGACCTCCTGATAAATGTACAAGTCAGTATTTTTGTTGGAGGCTTTATCTAACCTAGTCTAGGTCAACTATTTCATGACACCATTTCAGTGACTTCGGGGTATTAACCTTACCCCCATTTCTCATTAAGAAAGGAAGATCTCCAGGAAAAGGAACAATGTATTTTACTGGACAGTGACAGTATTTAAATATCAGCTTGTACAAGGTTGAGTGATTCTTTGTTTTATGTAGATGATACTTAATCATTTATTTCTGTGTTTTCAGTAAGTATTCATAAAGCAGGATTATGTGAAAATTTTGATAAAGAATACAATTTTACCATCCTGTGTCACAAGCATGTGGAATAGTTGGGCTCTTTAGCAATTGAGTAATGTCGGCCATTTGTAGCAATTGATCAAGGTGTATGAAGAAATTACAGCTGATCAGACAAGAAAACTAGAGGATAAATAGCTACTGTTTTAGCATCTGCTACATACATTGTAGTCAACTTCTGTGCTAAAATTGTTTTGAATCAGTTGCTACCATTTTGAAAAACAATTGATCCGAGGCAGGGTTTTTCATCTGATTTAAATAATATTAAATGAAAATGATATTAAAATGATGTAGTGAACCAAAGACACCAAATTAACAGCTATTTATCTTAACTGGTTTTCTTCTCCGATTGGCTCAGATTTTTAAAAACATTTTTTAGGTTCATTCTAGAACTGAAATTATGGGGGAGGGGTTTTGATTCCTCCCTCCATTTTTAAAAAAGATGGGAATTTTTTAAAGTAGGATGGATTTAAAGATAAAACAATGGTAGGGCTCGAAAATCTGATTTGTAATTTTTGAGCATTCTGTTAATTTTTTGGTGTGATTTGTAAATCAACATGAATCCTGTAATCGTGCATCCTAGAATAGACCCAGTACTTTGATCAGCTGTTTCATTTGGCTGAGATACAGAGCTGATGCAGAAAAGCCAGAAGTGAACAAATACCGAATATGTAATGGAATTGGTAGTTGATAAATTCTTGTTTTTGTTTTAATCATCAGTGACCCTCTTAGTTTGATAAAGATTTATTATAAAGTTGTGCAAGATACGAAAAATTTCTAAAATTTTCTAGAAGATGAAAGTTATAGAGGAAATGAAAGAAAGAAGCTTGGTAATTGATAAAGGGGTATTTGCTGAGTCAGCATTAAGAGAGTATTGGTTATAGGCAGGAAGTCAGTTCCCCTTTAGCACTGGAATGGTTAAATCCATTAAAAAACACCAAAAAACAAGCTGTACTTTTGGTCACATTACACTTGTACAGAAAACATCATCTCACCTTGATTGTAGATACGGACTGAGATTTATACTTATGTTCTGTTTAACTACTAATATCACAATTATTTTAGGTCACCTGCATGTAAAGCTAGGTGAACTTATGGTATGGTTTTGCATCTTTCGTATGATGTTCATCATGATGTGTGTTGCGCATCCGTCAACAATTGCTTGTTATTGTTGTCATATTTGTGGTCTGACTGATCAGACTTGGAATATAGGCTTTTGTCATCTTGGATGAGTTTGATAATAGGTGAGATCTGTGTAGTGATCTTGCATCTGATCTACTGAGCTTTGTTACCACTCGGGGACCTTATTTCTGCTTCATTTTTTATTAAACTTTAAATTTATGCTTTTATATCATCAAGATCTTGGATGAGTTTGATGGTGAGTGAGTTTTCGTGCTTACTAATGAGATCATCTTGCAGCTGATTGGCTGGGCTTTTTACCACTTTGGGGGATATATTTTTGATCTGACATTGATCAGACTGGAAATATATGCTTATATCATCAAGAGCTTGAACAGATTTAATAATGAGAAATATCCAAGATGATAAACCAGATCCACACTTATTAATGACGTGATCTTTTGTCCGATTGGCTAAGCTTATTAACATTTCTTTAATTCACTGCTGATCAAGCTTGTTAAATAGGCTTGTATTATTAAGATTATGAATGAGTACAATTTTGAGCAAGATCTACACAGAATATATGATCTTGCATCAGATTGGCTGAGCCTGACGACACTAATGACTTTAGTTCTGATTCAGTTTTGATCAGATTTCTTAAATTTTGATCAAGCTGTTTATTGAATTTGATAATGAGCATGATCTACTCATTTTTATGAGGTAATCTTGTGTCTGTTTGGATGAGCTTGTTGAGTTCCTTAACATTGTAGAGACCGAAGTTTGGTTTAATTTTGTTCTGTTTTGGTAAGAAACTTGTATTATCATGGTCTTAGCTTCTGTAAAAAAAAGGAGATTGCACCTGTTGATTAGGTGATTTGCATCTGATTGGCTGAACTTGTTACCTCTCTCAAGACTGGAGTCTTCATCTGATTTTGATAAAACGTTTGTAAATAGGTTTTTATCATAAGATATTGGATAAGCTTAGTTGTGAGTGAGGTCCATGCATATTAATTATGTCTTTATCTTGGGATTTTTAAAGTATGTAAAATTGACACAATATAAAGGTTGGGAGATAGTTTACATACAGCTGTATAGTTTAAGTACTATATATGCCAGGTTCATTTAATGGTGAATTGTTCAGTTACCTGTATGTAAGACCAGTGAGTAATATCAGGCTCACCTGGACCTCTTGTTAACTGATAATTTACTTCAGCTAACCACAGCACAGAAATGTATGATGTAGTAATGTTATAAAGTTGAACATTTACATGCAGAATCTAAATAGGTTTTTTATTTAAAGTTGGCTTCAACACGAATTGGCTTTGATTCCTTCTTGTCATTGGCCAGAAGAGCTGCAATGGTCTGTTTGTTGTCTGTCATCCTTCCATCCACTGTCCATGTGTTAGCACTAGTTTATTATTACATCTCCTTTAAACTTCTTGGAGGATTGGCATGAAATTTTATATTTCTTCATCCCAAGGTCGAATCTGACCTAGATAAAAATGGTGCTCCTTGGACATCCAATATTGCATTGGTGGCCATCTTGAGAATCTTTTACTGAATGAATGTTCGTATTGTCATGGAGTTTTCACCGAAATGAAAATGGCATCCTTCAGACATTCAGTATGGCAACCATGACAGATAACTTGAAAATCTTGAGCAGATGGCCATATTACCATGGGATTTTCACTGAAAGATTTGTCATGTCTGGTTGGTCTTAAATAAAAAATCAGGTCTCCAGTTTTTGACTTGTTTTGTTTTTGGTGCAGACCTGGCTTGGTAGTATGAAAAAAAAGACAAACAAGTATAAAGGAGTTTTTATCAAACCCAGTTTGTCAGTATATCTTATGAATGCTGTAAATGGGACCACTTCATCAACCCATAAAACCAATCCAAACTAGGTTTTTATTTTTAAAAAAAATAAATATAGATATAACCAAACTTGGCATTGGGTATATCTGGACATGAGACAAATTCATTGATTTTCTGTCCATGATATCAAGGTTCAAGGTCAAAGGCCATGACAGAGATGTTTCTATTGCACTTTGCAGGTATGTTGTGAATTTGTTGACTTGTAAGAAAACATTATTGTTTCCAACTTTGGTATGTAAGAGTTTCTCTGGAATATCGTAGAAAGTTTCTCTAGCCAGTGTTAAACAAAATACAATGAGAAGAAAAAGAAACTTGACTAGGATTCCTGGAAATGCTATTATGGCAAGTAGAGCATCAGTCCCTTTTAGGGTCTCTTGTTAAAAATGTGCTGAAGGCAAGTAGCTTTTGTTGTATTCAAGATCATAGTTGCCTGTGATTATACATGTCTGTGCAGTGATTTCCTTGTGTATCTATGAAATGGCTGATTCACAAGACATTCTTTACACAGTATCACAAACAGTTGTTAATTGTATATATTATATAATGTACTTGTGTATGTATATTTACCTTTGAGCAACTCTGCTTTTAATATTCTGCATTCCTTCAAATGTAAATGCTTATTTTGCGCTTTCATTCTTTCTGCTAGTTTAGCCCAATACCTCTTATTGTAGTTTTAAACATGATTTAGATACACCTATGCTCCTAGGACAAGGTTAGGTTGCAACCACCTTAATGGTCTGGAGGCATAATGAACTTGTCTGTTACACATTCTGGGATGAAACAAACCCCCTGTTTAGACCTCAAATTACATGTGCTGATGTTTATCCAACTGTGAATAGGAATGACCCAGATCTAGACTTCATGCTTAAAGATAGTTTGAACACATTAACAAATTTCTTATTTGTTTTTAGTCTGATTATCCATATAAAAAATATGCAGATATGCTGCTTTGATGGTGCAGTGTCATAAATTGTCTTGGATAACTTGATGTTGTGTCATCCAGTGAAAACATGTCTCTGATAAGAATCTGTAATAATGTACAAAATGTACTTTCCAATACAAGTGATTAATCTTGTAGCATATTTATACATGCATAAGATTCATCCAGTTGTAGACTGCATTGGGATCCTGATTTGATGTTAATTAATGTTAGAGAAGATGAAGATCTGTAATGTAATCAAATAATATTCACTGGAAGATATAGGTCTTGGTGCTGTAAAGAGACAAATACAATGGTCCTTTGTAATAGCAAATCATTTGAGTCCATACAAATGTTTTATGATAGCATGGTGTTTATTAAAGTTTTTTATGTATGTATATCCATTGGGGTGCAAATGGATATTTTAAAATTTGAATATTGGTGAAGTTATAAGTTGCACCTGATTATTTCACAGTATTATTAGAAAATTTGAGCCAGACTGGCTAGAGAAATGCCAGGTCAAGATTGTTTTAGCTGTAGCTTATGCGAGGGAAATTTGCTTAGATTTTACTGACAATGTTAGTGAAATAAACTAACAGCATGTGGACAGAACTGTGGACAAGCATTGAATGACAATGGATGGAACTGTGACGAGCTTTACATGACAATGGATGGAACTGTGACAAGCTTTAAATGACAATGGATGGAACTGTGACAAGCTTTAAATGACAATGGATGGAACTGTGACAAGCTTTAAATGATGATGGATGGAACTGTGACAAGCTTTAAATGAATATTGATGGAACTGTGACAAGCTTTAAATGATAGATGGAACTGTGACAAGCTTTAAATGATGATGGATGGAACTATGACAAGCTTTAAATGACAGTTTATGGAACTGTGACAAGCTTTAAATGACAATGGATGGAACTGTGACAAGCTTTAAATGATGATGAATGGAACTGTGACAAGCTTTACATGACTATTGATGGAACTGTGACAAGCTTTAAATGATGATAGATGGAACTGTGATTTAAATGACAATGGATGGAACTGTGACAAGCTTTAAATGACAGTGGTTGAAACTGTGACAAGCTTTAAATGATTATGAATGGAACTGTGACAAGCTTTAAATGACAATGGATGGAACTGTGACAAGCTTTAAATGACAATGGATGGAACTGTGACAAGCTTTAAATGACAATGGATGGAACTGTGACAAGCTTTAAATGACAGTGTGCTTTTGATGTGTGCAAAAATGCATTACATAAAAGATTAAACTAGATGACCCATTCATGGAACCTGTATCAATGCCCAGATTGTACACTTGTATCAGTGCCCAAAGTGTACACCTGTATCAGTGCCCAAAGTGTACACCTGTATCAGTGCCCAAAGTGTACCAAGTTCAGCCAGTTATTAAAGTCTTTCTGATGTTTGCTAACGAAAAAAAGATATGTTTTAATTCAGTTGACAAATTAAATTCATACATATGAAAGCAATCATAGAACCCATGGCAGTTGTTGTTTTAACTGGATTAGGAAGATGTTGAATCAGGAAATGGCACAGGTGTGAATATTCCAATTTTGGCATCAAGATTTTGTATTAAAGGAAAATCATACAGCATACCTTTTTGTCCAGTTTGCACTCAAGAAATAGTATCAGGACTAAACCATTTCATTATGGCATGTTAAAACCATTGTTTTGTAAATAGAATTGTCAAGGTATTTTGAAACCTTTGTTTGGTAAGATACTCTTCATGGCATCTTAAAACCATTGTTTTGTTAATAGACTAATCATGGCATCTTAAAACCATTGTGATAAGAGACTCTTCTTGGCATCTTAAAACCATTGTTTGATAAGAGACTCTTCATGGCATCTTAAAACCATTGTTTGGTAATAGACTTTTCATGGCATCTTAAAACCATTGTTTTGTTAATAGACTCGTCATGGCATCTTAAAAGTATTGTTATGATCATAGACTTTTAGAGGCATCTTAAAACCATTGTTTGATAAGAGACTCTTCATGGCATCTTAAAACCATTGTTTGGTAATAGAATCTTCATGGCATCTTAAAACCATTATTTGGTAATAGATTCTTCATGGCATCTTAAAACCATTGTTTTGAAAATAGACTCTTGGCATCCTAAAACCATTTATTTGAAAACAGACTCATTTTGATATCTTAAAACATTGATAATAGACTGGTCATGGCATTTTAAAACCATTGTTTTAATAATAGACTTCTTCATGGCATCTTAAAACCATTGTTTTAAAAATAGACTCATCATGGCATCATAAAACCATTGTTTTGAAAATAGACTCACCAGGGCAACTTAAAACCATTGTTTTGATAATAGACTTGTCATGGAATCTTAAAACCATTGTTTTTTTAAAATATCATCATGGCATCGTAAAACCATTGTTTTGGTAATATACTCTTCATGGCATCTTAAAATCAGTGTTTTGATGATAGGCTGATTGTGGCATCTTAAACTGTTGTTTTGATAATAGACTCTTCATGGCATCTTAAAACCAGCAACTTTTCAGGTTTTGTCTGTAGGTTGGTCCAGGTTCAAGTGGGCAGTGGAAAAGGCTTGTTATGTGAGAGGGGCATCTTAGTGTTAGATAATGCAAGATTTTGTTAATAAGTCCTTTCTTGACCAGTGCGTTTGGTTTCTGTTTGAACTTGACTTGTGTTAATAGGGCCTTTCTTGACATGCTCTATTTGGCTTCTGTTTGAACTTGTCACTTTTGTTTTACACCTTTCTTTTGCAGTTAACTCTTAGTCTTTTTTAAAATCATGTGATTTTCAACCATTTGCAAAGAATATTCCTGATTAGCTTATACAACTTCTGTAAAAAAAAAGTGGGGTTATTAACTTATTGTTTTTCTTTGAAAGTATTGGCAATTTTATAATTGCTTCATGTCTGCTGATTTGCATGAAATCAGCAGAAGCTGGATGGTTTACAACTCTAGCACTTTGCTGAGTGTAATATAGGGTTTTATGTGGAGCATAGAAAACCATTATGTACCTAATATACCTGCTTATGAGTGCAACTGTAAACTGCACAGATGCAGATCTGCCATCACATAATATGCTGGCAGGTCTAGGTCTGTGTAGTTTGTTAGTAGTAATAAGTAGAACAAACAACATTTTCCATGATATGCAGGTGCTTTATACAATGGTGGATCAGAATCTGTGTTGTTTGCAGTTGGACTAGAATTATAAATGAGTATATACAGTACTGAAAGTTGATACTTGTTTTCTGTGCTTTCAAAACCATGTATTATACCTGGCAACGTGCTATTAGTGTTTTATTACACTTCTCACATGTAAAATGTAAATAAATATGTTGATAAAAAGTTATTTTTTGTACAGAGTCAAAATGAAATTATTCTTTTGGATTACACTAGTTGCTAGTTGTTTCTGAAGACATTTAAGTTCTGAAAGTTCTTGTCAGTAATAGTGTCTTCATTTGTTTTATCGAAAATCTGTGAAATGGCACTTGAGAGCTTTTGTGTTGTCTGCATCTTAATTTTGCCTGCATGGATGACAGCTCATCAATTAAAGAAGATATGCTGTATTAGAATATAACCATACAAATGAAATTTGGATAAATGATGTGGAATACTTGGTTCTCTCTAAAGAGGAAATATATTTTGGTCCCTATTCACTCTTGTATTTGTATCATTCACATTTCTGATGTCATAACTTCAACTGACTTGTTAGGAACCTGCAAAAAGTTCATGTTTCACTCACCAGTTGTCCCAAGGGAAGTTCCTACTTTTTCATACATAGATAGAATAGTCAATATTAAGAAATAGCAAACTAATAATATGCAAGTTCTGATTTCATGTAACCCAGGGGCAAAAATAAAGATGTATCATAAGCATTTGAAAGAAAAAAGTGTGGAACTTCTTGATTTGATTTTTAAGAAAATGTTTGCTAATATTATATATATACATATATACATATATATATATATCTATATATATATATATATATATATATATATATATGCATGCTGCTATTTGCATTTATTTTTGATGCAGCAGTAATGGGGTTAAGACAACTTATATTTGACTTCGACAGTTACTGAGGTGAAAATTTCATCCAATATAGTTTAAAGGTCTTGATTGAAGGTTCATTGTACTATGTCAAAGCTGAGGTGGTTAATGTGGCGGACTCGTAAATTTGCTTTATATTTCCTTCTACCACACTTGTAATTGAGGTTAGACACAGCATTTGTAATGTCCCTTCTTTGATATGTCCATCCATCCCTGAAACATCAACAGTTTTTCACAAAGTCTCTTAACTTTATCTCCTGATACATATCAATACTGGTGTCTCTTATTTCTCTCCGAAGGTAGGTATTTCATTAAAATGGCTGGTTGACCGTATTCATGAAATCTGATAAAAAAGGTTACATTAAAGTGGATGATTCAAAGAAGTCATTGATCAACTCTGTACTAACCAGTGGAAGTCTTTAGCCTGATTGTGTTGTTGTCAGACTTGGCAGATAGGGAAATCTGTAGCCTGATGATGTTTTTGTCAGACTTGGCAGATAGGGAAGTCTATAGCCTGACTGTATTGTTGGCAGACAGGGAAGTCTGTAGCCTGACTGTATTGTTGGCAGACTTGGCAGATAGGGAAGTCTGTAGCCTGACTGTATTGTTGGCAGACTTGGCAGATAGGGAAGTCTATAGCCTGACTGTATTGTTGGCAGACTTGGCAGATAGGGAAGTATATAGCCTGACTATATTGTTGTAAGACTTGACAGATGGGGAAGTCTATAGCCTGACTGTATTGTTGGCAGACTTGGCAATAGTCATTTAGCAGATATGCAAGATCCCCAGTATTTTTTCAACAGGTCAGGGTCATAACATTCTACTGCTTTCATTTCTAGGTTGATGATATTTCTTACAGATCTTTGACACTTCAATTTTATGCTTTCATTTATTATATTTTATATGGGTATATATACATTGTCTTAAATTTGTAATTTTGGAGAAAATATGTTTCATTCTTTCATTTCATGGATGACCTTTGATTGCTTGCCTTTTACTGATGACCTTTTTATTTCAGACTCTTTTCCTTTCTTTATCGGCAGCATGGTTGTTGACTTTGCAGTGTTCTTGCACATGTTCTTGCACATGGGAGTAGCTTTCATCCATGCCATGTCAGTGCATCTTAGATAAAACAGCTTAATGGTGTATATGATTACTTAAAATGGACTGTTCAGAATAATGTCAAATTTTTCAGTTCAGGAATAACACAGAACATAGGAGATAATAGAATTCAGAACCAATCAAATAACACAGAACAAAGGAGATAATAGAATTCAGAACCAATCAAATAACACAGAACATAGGAAATTATAACATACTGTGAATTCATGTACTTTGATGGGTATCAACTTTCTTTGTTTTTGCAAAACAAATCAGAAACATTATCCTCCCAATGGCAGATGGGGTGGGGGTATGGAGCTGTTGCTATTTCCACCTGTATGTCTCTCTGTAAACATCCTCATTTCTGGGAATAACTCAGTGTCCATCTGTTATTGGGCAGCTGCTGTAACTCAGTTGGTAAAGCATTGGACTCCTAATTAATGCATCATGGATTTAATACCCAGTCAGGCCAGCCTTGGTCAGCAGCCTTGATGTGTCTTTGGGAAAAGCACTTGGTTTGAATTTTCTTGGCATTATAAACACATGATGTATTAAAAGTGCAGTTGAAACCACCAGAAACAGGAAACAAATTATCCATTGATTTCTGGAGAAAGACTTGAAAATTGTTTGATATATCTTTTTGAAGTTTGCAGCAGATATTGAGCTAGATGTCCCTTTTTGTTGTTTTCAATTCTTCAGTTTCAGTATTTGCAATATTTTCATCCATTTGTCCATTTATCAGTTTATCCATTATTCCCACTTTTGTTCTCAAAGCTTAACTCAAGCCATTCAAGAGATCTTGTTTAATCTTGGCAGACATATTAGATTAGTGGTCCAGATAAGCCATTTGCTAGTCACAGTTACCTCCCTTGTCAACACTTTTGTATTGGAGTAAAACTTCAAAGCTGTTTAATTTATTGTCATGAAATCTGGTAAATATTTTAGACTAGTAATGTAGAGGTGCCTTTTGTTACTCCAAGCCCTTCACCATTTTTCAGTTACAATAATTTTAACATTTTGTCCATTTTTCTATTATTATCCATCCATCATTTAACTCTATTTCTGGCGCAAAACTCAAGCTACATATCACTTCCCTGAATTCTTTATGCAATACAGTCATTGGCAGGTTATTCTTTTACATAGCTTACATCATGGTGTAACAGGGAAAGTAGATGCCTCTGTCTGGATATCACTATCAATATGTCCATCTATCTCTCTATCAGTCCATGATCATTTTGGTTCTGGAGCATAACTTTCAAATCATTCAATATATTTCAACCAAATTTGGTACATATATCAAACAAGTTGTGTATAGGTGTCTGAAGATACTTAGAATTTTCTGAGTTTAATATTTTTTGTTACCATGGAAACAAAGTGTATTTCTAGTATATAGATTGAGAGTACTGGACCATAGTGTGCTAGGTCTGTTTCAGTAGGAGTCTTTACATAAGTGGGGCTATGTCATTTTCAGGTTCTTTGTTTGCATTTCTTAAATTTGTGACAGGGATGAGTGGTTGTGGTGGTGGGAGTCCTATTGTCTTCTGAGTGATGCCTTGATCATTGTGTCTTGAATATTTGGATGTGCCTCATTACCTCAGTTGGAGATAGGGGTTCATTTGCCTTCTGACTGATGCCTTGATCATTGGGTCTTTACATTTTTGGATATGCCTCACTGCTTCTGGTATGGAAGGGGGTCTTGTCCTCTGTTTAATGTCATTATCTTTGGATCTTTTAAATTTGTGTTATTTAGCAACCACTTAAAGCATTACAACTGGGACTGATTAAATAAAAATTGAATTTACAGTAACTGGAGAAATGATTAATAATAAATCTAGTACATTACAAACAATTGCTGGTTTACCTGTCCATTTGATTGTAAATAATTGTGATAATATACAGTATTGGAGCTGTTTGATCCAGCTGTGCTGATCTACAATGGTTGGAGAACTCGCTTCCAGTGCATTGATATGACTACTGTTCTTTTCCATTGCACACTTTGACTGGTAGTGTTAAATCGTTGATAGAGACCAAAACTGTAATGTATGTTATTTTCATACATGAGTGGAAAAACGTTTAAAGTCATCAGATGCTTACTCCATGCATTCCGAGAGATCATTATCAAAATTTCATTTTGGAAAAATGCTAAAGAAAATTCCTAATTAAATAGTCATGAATTTAAAATGCATTTACAAAATATGTCGACAATGAAATATAATTTGATTCCTTATATTATTTCAACTTTTTCTTTGTTTAATGTGTGTGTGATTTAGATTTTTAACATAGCTTTAACAATTTTTCAGTCATATCACTATGATGTCTGCAGTGTGGCAGTTTATAGTGATGTCTAGCACTGGGGCATCATGCCGCAAACATGTAGCATGATGTCCCACCCAGTCACATTATCCTGACACCAGGCTGGCTGGTCCTAACACTAACCTCTTAATGCTGAGCACCAAGCGAGGCAACTGTTAGTACCATTTTTGTATGTCTTTGGTATGACTCGGCCGGGGATCGAACCCAGGACCTCCCGCATCCAAGGCGGACGCTTTAACCACTAGGCCCCCGGAGCAGTTTCTTTGTTTAATATATGGAAACTCTTATTTGATGTGGAGCCACAGTGGCTCAGTGTGCTGGTATTCTAACCAAAATAGTTTGTGGGGGGGGGGTCAAATCCTACCATCAGATCGCCTCATATTAGTTGCCGTGGTGTGTATTTGAGCAAGGCGCTTGACTCCAATTGCCTCAGCGCTAAATAACCTACTTGTGTTGCTGTGCTGTAAAACATCAGATGAAGCCAAAACCAATCTTCTGTAGTGAAATAAATGCATGGAGTTTCTTTGAGGGTGAAAAAATGCTTAGATGCATTGAAGTAATTTGTAGTAAGTATAACTTCCAACTTACTTCAAACTTATCTGATAAGTTCTTTGATGAATCACAATAACTGCTTCATAACTATTACAAAATTGGTTAATTTCACTCATCAAAAACTTAAGGCTATCATCTTTGTTTTGCTCTGAAAATAACTTTATTATATGGTTTGTAACATTTCCAGGAAAAGTGTGCAGCATTTTTATTTTTTTAGTGTGTCTCAATCTATCTTTCTTGCCTTTGCCACTAACATAGCATGTTTGCCTGCAGATTCCCCTCGCAACCGCCGTGATCGGCGTGCAAGACAGCGCACTTTAATCAAAGAGCAGGAATTTGAGCATGCTCGGAAACGGGGTGAAGTGAGTGATGACAGAATGTCAGTAGCCAGTGAGTCTTCTGCCAGTACATGTAGTAGCGGCAGTGCATCGCTGCCTAATGATGAGCCCCACCAACAGGGGGATTCTAAGTACTCCTCCCCAGGTTCGCTAAGTGATACCGAGTCCATTGGTAAGGACCTAGTAAATAGCACTCAACTTCCAGTATATGTAGGTGTTATATGAAAAATGTTGTTTTGTACAATATACAACAAACCTATCATGCTCCATTTACATTATTAATCAATTCATATACTTTGGGTTTTTCATTCCATATTTAAAAGAAAATGGAATAATTAGAATTGACCAGAATTTTAGGACCCCATTTTGTGTGAGTTATTGAGGTAGCAATGAAATTAAAATTTGACCTTAGTTATCTAATTAAAGTATTCTTGAGATAAGCCAGTACCAGCTTTTTTCTGAATGAGTTTTATTTGTGTGGATGTATTTGAGTAATAGACCAGATGTGCTCTAGGTACACAGGTTACTGCTCCTAAAGAATGACTTCTAGATGCCTTCTTGAGTATGACTAAACAGCTTCTATGCAAGGTTTAACATGGCAGTTGGCCATCATTTTTGTTGTAACTGTTTTAGTTGCATTCAGCATCTGCAGTTTTACCTTGCAGATAAAAAATAACTGATGCACCTCTGTTATCATATGAAAGAAATTATCACAGAGAAATGCCAGTATTGGCAATTCTCAATTGTACTTTTATCTACTTGTCACAATGCTTATAGGTTTTCCTTTTTCGCAATTTGCAGTACCTGCTTTAAAAAAAAATGTTAAATTTAGATGAACTTTGTCTTCAAAGTAATTAATAGTTTAATGAAAGAAAGGAGTTATTGCTCGATTCAGTTCTTGTATTTTGTCGTAAAGACCATATTTACTTGGATTTACATTGTTAGCTTGCGAGCGCGTGTAGAATGAGCAGTATATATCCTGATCTACCTGTGTATAATACTACTGGATCTGTGTTGTTGATAGTATTTAGAGTTGGCATTGTGCATAATAGTGTGGATCTGGATCTGTGTTGTTGACAGTATTTAGAGTTGGCATTGTACATAATACTGCAGATCTGGATCTGTGTTGTTGACAGTATTTAGAGTTGGCATTGTACATAATACTGTGGATCTGGATCTGTGCTGTTGACAGTATTTAGAGTTGGCATTGTACATAATACTGTGGATCTGGATCTTTGTTGTTGACATTATTTAGAGTTGGCATTGTACAAAAGTTAATAAAGTAAACTAAATACCAAACTTAAAATTCAATGAAACATGATTGTTCCCAGTCCATAAGACATATTATGAAGATCATGTGCAAAGATATTCACAAGAAAATGTTTCAGCTTCATTTGGATTACTGTGATTGGGTCCCATCCTACATGCCTCTAGCCTACTTACAGACACACCCACCAAAGGGCATTGAACATGGTTTCTGGATCAGTTACTTAGTATATGTACAGTTTTAGCAAATTGCATATGTGTGAACCTCCTGGCAGCTTTCCTACTGATGCGGAGTGTCTCCTTTCTCTCACTCTCCTTTCTCTCTCTGTGTACTTAAACTTTTTATTACCAAAAAAACTATAGAACAGAAATTTTGCATTTGTTCTTTTTAGTTCTATTAGTCATAAGACCAGAAGAGCTTATGGTATGGTCTTTGTCTGTCATCCAAAGTCTGTCTGTCTGTTAGAACCAGTTTCTTATTGCTATTCCTCCTAAATTGTAGGATTGCCTTGAAACTTTACACACACATTTATCCCATCGTCTAGTTGGTTCTAGATGAAAATGGTGCCACACATCCAATATAGCCAACACAGTGGCCATCTTTAAAATATTGTTTTTGCTACTCTTGAGCAGATGGTCATGTCAACATGGGGTTTTTGCTACAAGACTTGTGAGGTCTACTTGGTCCTAAATGAAAATGGTACCAGTCTGAGATCCAATATAGCCACCATGGCAGCCATCATCAGAATTTTTGTTATTGCTACTCCTTGTGAATGGATGGTCATACCAGTGTTGGGTTTTCACTAAAAGACTTCCTATGATGTCTAGTTGGTCTTAAATACAAATGGTGCTGATTTGGGGTCAAATATGATTGCTGCAGTGGCTGTGTGTTTGACCCAATCCTCTTCAGGTATGATGTTCTCTGATGTTTTAACTTATGCCTACTGTGACCATGCCACTGAGATCAACATTAGATATCAGACTGACGACAAGCTCTTCAGTCTGAGGAGATCACATGTGGAGAGAAACTTACGGGAAATGGCTATTTATGATCTCCAATTTTCTGACAAATGTTCCCTGAATGCCAGATCTGAGTCAGACATGCAACACAGCATGGACCATTTCTCTCAAGTGTGTGACAGTTTCGGTCTCACAATCAGTATCAAGATGATGGACTTATTCACCAACCTGCACCAGGAAAGCCTTACAAGGAGCCTACTATAACAGTAAATGGCCAAACCACATGGCAGTGGACAAGTTCACCCATTTTGGCAGCACACAGTAACATACAGTCCACATCAATGATGAAACTAACACCAGAATTCCTGGAAATTCTTTTTGCCCAGTAGAGTGTCAGTCTCTTCAACAGACTCCTGTTATTTTTTAACATGCTTCCAATGTTGTATATTTATGATAACATGACTGTTATTTTGTAACATGCTTCAAGTATTGTATATTTATGACTGTGAGCTGGCTTAGCATAATGCTTGATAGACAATAACTTGAAAGTTATTACTATGTTATTCTATGTATGATCAGTATTAAATTCTGAAAGGATTAAAGACATTAATGTTGGATTAGTAAAAAGTTAAAGAAACAGAAAACAACTGACATCGCTTGGATTCTTTTGGGAGGATTTGGTTTAGTTCTTGGTGTTTAAAGTTTGTCTAGATGTATTATACTGTGTGTGATCAGAGGTAATTGGGAAGTGATTCAAGACATAGAAAGACTATGGTTGAATTAATCTTTACTATAGAGCTCATTTGCATAAGACAGGTTAGTTTGGTTTCAATATTTAAAGTTTGTTGAGATATCTAAGCATGTGTTATTTGCCACTAAACATTAAAATCAAAACAAGCAAAATATCACAAAACAATTTAATAATTGATCAAAACAGCAACATACTTCATTTGTTGGAATCAAAGGGAAGTAAATATTCATTTTGCCTTTCCTGTAAAGTTGATCTGAAGAACTTCCAAAATTCAACCCAGATAGCACCAGTCTTGAGCTGTTCTTGAAGGCAGTCAGCAGTCAGAATCTAACCACAGCCTGGAAACAATTTAAACTTTGTGGTGGACTCTGTAGAGTTGTACTAACATTGCCACTGTCCAATGCATGCACTGAAAGGATATTTTCTATTATGGGGAAAGTTCATGAGGACTTTGGAGGAAACATGAATACAGTAACAATAAATAATCTCTTAAGTGTCGATCAACAGAGACGAGGACTGCCACAAATATAATCCAGGCAGTGATCTAATATGAAAGGCTAAAATTGCATGTGCTACACATACAGACAATATGAAAGTATAAAATTGCATGTGCTGCACATAAGGACAATATGAAAGGCTAAAATTGTATGTGTTACACATAAAGACATATGAAAGGCAAAAATTGCATGTGTTACACATAAAGACAATATGAAAGGCTAAAATTGCATGTGCTACACATACAAACAATATGAAAGTATAAAATTGCATGTGCTACACATAAGGACAATATGAAAGGCTAAAATTGTATGTGTTACACATAAAGACAATATGAAAGGCGAAAATTGCATGTGTTACACATAAAGACAATATGAAAGGCTAAAATTGCATGTGCTACATATGTTACATGTAGGCTCATACAAAAGTAATAAAAGAAAAGAATGAAGTCAATAAGCTTTGTAAATTTAACAAAATAATTTATTTCCCTAGAAAACAAGGTAAAAATATGAAATAGGACTTATGGTTTGTGAATCTAATCCAAAAGTTAATCCTAGAATTGAAAAATATAAGTCCTATCGCTAAAAAGTTCTAATTGAATCCAAGTTCGAATCTCGATGAAATTCCAGTATGGAAGGCGATGATGTCCTCTATAACCTGTTTTGGGTTGATGTGTCAGCAGTTTCTTGTTGAGTCACCAAGAATATAATTCTGATTTCAGAATTCTGAATAATTTTTAGTAAATGTTTTTGTCCAAGAATTTTGATGAAGAAGAGTATTTTCCAGGGTGAATAAATTATTTTAAATAAAAAAACTCAATTCAAATGGCAACAACAGGAGTACCTTTCAGCCTCAAGGTATTATTTACAACTGACTCAGAAACACTGAGATCGAGAATTAAACCCAACTAAAACGTCATTTCAGACCCGCGTGATGGGTCACATGATGACTCACTACAAGTCAATTAGCACATAGGCTGGAATAGTCCTAGCTAAGAATCATTGATTCCCACACTGGAAATGAATTTAAAAAAACTGTTTATAACAGAGCCAATACGTGGGCTGAACATGACCTTGGTAATGACCCATCATTTTCACTTAGTGTTTACAAATTCAGAACCAAGGTCAGGAACTAGATCAGCTAAAAATATAATGTAGCAATATTTTTGCATTCTAATCAGGCTAAAAGAACTGAACTAAATTTACTGGGAAAAATGTCATATCCAGTAAAAATATTATCCTTACAATAAAATGTAATGAAACAAAAATAAAATAAAAAGAAATTTAAAACTAACACACAAATAATTTAATTACATATACGTAACACATATAAGGAGAAGATGAAAGGCTAAAATTGCATATACTACACATAACGACAAGATGAAAGGGAAAAATTACATGTGCTACACATAAGGACAGTATGAGAGGCTAATATTGCACGTGTTACACATAAGGACAATATGAAAGGCATGAAGCTACTTTGCCAGTAGCTTCTCGTGGGTCGGTGGTTCTTTCCGGGGTTTTCCCGGGTTCTTCCTCCACTATTGATACTGGCCGCAATGTATAGCCTATCGTGTGCTGAAAAATGGCGTTAAACCCTACAACAACAACAGCTTTCAAAGGACAGATGTGATGAGATGATGTGCGTATTTCAGTACAGAAGAAGGATATATGTTCAATAATTGTTATTTTTGTCCATTTGTATCCTGAAAATTGGGTCAATGAATCTCCTCTGTCCTTTGAAGTATAAAATCCTCACCAAATTTTGCAAATCTTACCTGTCCGAAGCTGACCTCTCGGTTCTATCAGATGTATGACATTGTCAAAATAAAACATGTACAGTGCCAATAACAGACTATACAAAAGTTGGGTTAGATGTTCGTCATGCGTTTACTTATTCGTCCAGTGGTTCATGTACCTTAACTCAAAATATATTTTGGGTTTTGATAAAACTTGATAAGTAGTCACATCTCAATAATATCTTTAATGACATTGATCCACATCAGTCATTATTTTTGTTTAGGGTAAGAAGTCATAAAATATAACAATTTGTGACTATGGCCCTGCACCCTTTTTAAGTCTTCAGTATTGTGCTATCACATCTTTGTGATTTTAAAAAACTTTCAATTTGTACCAATGTTGTGGGGATGGCTAGTCACTGAGCATGACAATTCACTAATGGCTCCTTTATTGTGGTCTTCATTTCATAGGAAAAGGGATGCTTAGTGTCACATTTATTTGTGCAGGGTGTTAAATTTATGTGAAGAAAAAAAAATCACACAATTTTTCATTTGAGATTAAAGTTGATCAAGAGTTTCAGGCATCTGAAATTCAAGATTTTTGGTTAATGTGTTGGATGAATTTGTCAGAAATATTATTATGCCAGATCTAATGATTGGATATATTTTCAGACGATCAGAGTCTCAGAATAAGCAGGGAAGCACAAAACAGACTAAGGCCAGGTCAGCAATTGGATGAATCCAAAGAGCGAGAAAACCTGTCTGCAATGGAACGACATGGGAGAGGAGATGATACTTCAGTGTCAAATAACTTAGAAATGAGGAACAATGCCATAAATGAAACAAAGAATGGGGAGCCAAGTCAAGAAAGTGTTCCAGCCTTATCTAGTAATAAACGGTGGTTAATGTACAAAATTGCTCAGCAAGAGCAAGAGGAGGCTGAGAGGAAGGCTGCTGTGGCACAAAAGACACAAGATAACTTGTCTCAAACAAAAGATGTCAGTCAGACATCAGGTATTGCAAGGACGTTAGCAGATAAATTCAATGCTGAAGGAAAAATTCCAACAGGAGAACCTCAGGGGCCAAAAGAGGTGGCAGGGCCAACAGGAGACCGCAGTGGTCTTATCAGCAAGGCCATGGAAGGACTTCATAAAAAGAATGAAGTGGCAAAAGCAGAGATGAAATCTCAACCAGACCCTAAGGAGACAGAAAGTGATTTGCAGTGGGAGAAATTAAAACAAAAGCTACATCGGCCACTTAAAATTAAGGACATGGATTTCACAGATTTGAAGGAGGAGGAGGATCAGGATATTTTTGCCCCAGTTCGATTGGCACCATTAGGCATTGGAATTGATGGAGCACCTCCACCTCCACCCTTTGGAATTCCACCTCCCCCCCCAGGCATACCACCTCCGCCTGGTTTTGCTCCACCTCCTCCTCCCTTTGGGTTCCCACCACCTCCCACAGCACCAGGGAAGGGAATGCTTGTGACACCTCATAAAGTAGACTTGCCTCCTCCCCCAGGTGCTAATTTGAAAAAGAACAGAAAAACAGTAAAGTTGCATTGGCGTCCAGTTCAGCCAGAGATGCCCCATCCTGCCACCAAAGGGGAGACAATCTGGACAAATCTTGTGGCAATCAAGATTGACCCCAGCAAGTTGGAGCATCTATTTGAAAACAGGAGTGCTGATCTCAAACAAAAGGTTTGTGTTCGTTGTGTACGAGTGTGTGTAGTTTTTCAATATTTTTTGTTGTCATGTGCAATCAAAGTGAACACAGCTGAGACTATGTTCAAACTACATAGATGCAAATTATCTGATGATTACACAGGACTTTAGAATTTTCATAGACAAGCACTACTAAGACATTTTTTAAAATATTAAATGTATGACTAATCATAGATTTAGTACATGCAAACTTCGTTGTTGTAGTATAATGGTTTGTTGGGTATGATATGAGTGTTTGTGATTTTTAGCTCACGTCTACAGTAGAAGTAAGCTACTGTACAAAAGCCCTGGTCACCAGCATCAATGTTCTCATGGATAATAGCATCTGATTATGTACACCCTTGCTGAATGTTAGGACTGGTCGGCCTGATGTCAGGATAATGTGAATGGGTGGGACATCATACTACATGTCTGCAGCATGATGCTCCAGTGCTAGACATCACTATTAACTGCCACACTGCAGACATTGTAGGAATATGACTGAAAAATTGTTAAAGCTACGTTAAAAATCCAAATCACACAACCACCCACACACATACTTATATTTTATAGTTTATTTCTCAAGCTTAGTTAATGATCAAATCAGCAAACTTATATGATTGTATATGTCTTTAATAGTACTACCACAAAGGAAGGTCACTGGGACCTACATTTGATATTTTACTATCCTTAGGTTTTGTATTTTGCTCATGGGTTGTTTTCACCCTGTATGTATACTATTGATGCTAGATTCCTAAAACATTGTGAGATCTCTGTGGTCTGTATTGCATACTTCAGTGACCTTGTTAAAATTTTGCGTTAAAAGTTCATTTATTGGATGCAGTTTATGTTCCAGTCAATAAACTTGATAATTAGAAGCATTTCTATTACTACTACACTCATAAAACTAAAGGTCACTGTGACCTACATTTTATGCTTTATTAACATAGATCAAGCATTGTATATATGATCAGATAGGTTCACTGATATTAAACTTATATACATCCTAGATTCATTCTGACCAGTCAGCATTAAGAGGTTAGTGTCATAAATGGTCAGCCTGGTGTCAGGATAATGTGACTGGGTGAGACATGACACTACATGTCTTTGTCATGATGCCCCAATGTTAGACATCATTATAAACTACCACACTGCTGACATCGTAGCAATATGACTAAAATTTTTAAAGCTACATTAAAAATCTAAATCACACACATTCTGACCAGTGCAGTTAGAAGTAGGAATAAATCTATTTTGTTCAATGGTAAACTATCCATTATTAATGACTTTACATTGTAGATTGCAGGGCCATGAGTGGCTGAGTGATCTAAGGCACTCACCTTTATTGATCATTGACATCTCACCTCTGTCTGCATTGGTTAGTAAGTCAGAGAGAGTTTCTTTAATAAATAAAATCTGCACATTTTAATGAGATGGTCTTGTATCTGATTGGATAAGCTTGGTACCAATGTACAGACTGTATTTCTTATTTGATTCTGCAAATATGTTTATTTCTCAGTTTTATTTAGGCATGTATCTCAATACGTCATTTGTTATGAGTCTATCCTCTTAAAATAAGTAACAGAAAGGAGTGAAAAGCAACAAGCTTTTTAAAATTCAAGAAATAATTTATTTCCTAAAATACAATGTCAGAATAAAAGAAAAGAACTTAACGGTATTGCGAATTAAATCCCAAAATAATCCTAGAATTACAGACACAAGTCCTGATATGTGATTATGTGATGTGATTATGATTTTAACATAGCTTCAACAATTTTTCAGTCAAGTCCTAATAATAAAAGTTCTAAATAAACTTTTAGTAGAAATCCAAATGAAATCCAATGCTGAAGGTGTTGATGTGCCAGTGGCAGCCTGTATTGTATTATACCAACCTCTTTTATTGAAACACAGTAATACAATTCCAGGTTTGAATTCACTGTAAATCCCAGTGAATGTCTCTGTCCAAGAATATTATTTTTTATGAGCACTATGTATTTCCAAAGAAATAACACTATAATAATTTGAAGAAATAAATTCCAGCCCAAAGGATCTACTTGACAAAACAATAATACAAATTGATTCTGCTAGATCTTAAAGCAAGGATGAATAATTTTTTTCAGTGATAAGATTATATAGTCCTCTACTTGGCCTCAGGTCACAATTAGCATTTTCTAAAAAAAAACTATTACCTAGTAGAAAATAACCTTCTAGAAATCTCTTAATGTTTACAAAATAAAATGTTTCTTATAATTAGAAAGTCTTTTACTAAAATTGTAATGTATAACCTGGATTATGTCAGGTATGCCAGGTGAATCCAAAAAGCCTAGACCCAGACCTAAATAAACATGTTTACTTCTGTTAATAATGATAATAACTTTAAACCAATACACATAGAGAATATTTTAGCTATGTATTAGTTGTTTACAGAATTTTAAAAAAAATTAATGATTCAGATCAAGTAGAAAATAAACTTGATTTTAGACAAGGTTAAATCCAACATACAATGTTATAGTAGCATATCATGAAATTAAAAACACAAACAGCAAACAAACAAAGCAGATTAAATATACATAACACATTATACACCTGACTTGCAATACCCATTCTTGTTAATGTAGTGGTCAGATCGTAAGTTATTTCAAGCAGGTGAGTTATATGAAGCCCATTTTTGCCCTCTTGTTTGCAGTTGGGTGCGATTTATGCACAAACAAATATAGTGTAATTATAACATTAACTCAAAATTTGATTCCAGGAAGAATTAAATGACAGTGAATCAAAAAGCTTAGAGCTGGATGTTTCATTTTCAGTAATTGTATATGAATTCTGATCTTTACCTAAAATGGATTTCATTATTTTACTGTTAAAAAATGTTGACCTAAAGAGAACTTGAAATGTGCCACATGACATTCTCTTTCTCATCACATTAAGATTGCAAGATTTTACATCATTATAAGAAACTATACTCAGGATGTCAACAACAATCAGATACAGGAATTTCTAGGACTAGTTAATTGACATGCTGGAATTTCCAGTGCTTATTGACTGACAGATACAGGAATTTCTAGGACTAGTTAACTGACAGGCTGGAATTTCCAGTGCTTATTGACTGACAGATACAGGAATTTCTAGGACTAGTTAACTGACATGCTGGAATTTCCAGTGCTTATTGACTGACAGATACAGGAATTTCTAGGACTAGTTAACTGACAGGCTGGAATTTCCAGTGCTAATTGACTGTCAGACACCGGAACTTCCAGTACATGTTAACTGTCAGACGCAGGAACTTCCAGTGCTTGTTAACTGACATATGCAGGAATTTATTGACAGTTGCAGGAATTTCCAGTGTTTATTGACTGAAAGATCTTGTATTGTTAGTCCATTTGTCATGCAGTATTAGTATTACATGATTGTCAATGTACCTGTTGTTAGTCCATTTGTCATGCAGTATTAGTATTACATGATTGTCAGTGTATTGTGTTGTTAGTCCATCTGTCATGCAGTATTAGTATTACATGATTGTCAGTGTACCTGTTGGACTGGAAAATAGTTCACTAGTTAATAAATTCATCATCTGCAAAGGGTTGTGGGTAGGCAGCCATGGTGTGTCCATTGGGAAAGGCACTTAAACCATCCCAAATATTTTTTTTAGTGCTGAGGTTACCATTGCTTTACAGGTCTGTTGCTTTTTTATTGATGTTGCAGGACTTTAAAGTTCAGATCCCTGCATCAGCATTTCCAGCAAACTTGTCAAATCTGGTAGATCTGGCATTTTCAGCAAAGTTGTCCAATATGGTAGATATGGCATTTCCAGCAAAGTTGTCAAATCTGTTAGATCTGGCATTTCCAGCAAAGTTGTCAAACCTGGTAGATATGGCATTTCCAGCAAAGTTGTCAAATCTGGTAGATGTGGCATTTCCAGCAAAGTTGTCAAATCTGGTAGATGTGGCATTTCCAGCAAGGTTGTCAAATCTGGTAGATCTGGCATTTACAAGGGAGGCATTGCAGTATTTATACATTAATTTTAACCAAACAAAAACCTGCTGTATTATACACCCATAATTCCACTAGTTCCCAGCAGCTTCAAGATCAGTAAATGAAGTCATGTATTAGGCATTATAAGGCTCAAGTTACTATGACTGTGAAACAAATAAACATTATGCAAAATAAAGACTCAAAATGGTTGGCTACTTGCCAGGTTACTTTTTAAATAGACCCTTAAAAATGGTTGTTCAATATAGCAGCAACTTTTATTTGGTACAAACTGATGCATAAATATTAAAATTCTACTTGCGTGTCAATTCACCTTGATCTTGAATTACTGATCCGTTTGAGCTTCAGTCTAGAATCCTACCTGAAGGAATAAAACTGCTTTCTGCATGGTGACTGAGTATTAAATTACATACTGAACTAAACTTTGTGGATGTAATGAAGAAACATGTTGATATGAGGGTCAAAGGTCAAGGTTAGTGTGAGTGGAAAAAAAGAAAAGTGATTTCTGCATAAAGTACAATTAAACATCATAATGTGCCATTTATGGTACTCTTGTTGATTAGTACATTCATACAAATTATTATGAATTCAGGGTCGCTGGCTATGGTACTCTTGTTGATTAGTACATTCATACAAATTATTATGAATTCACTGTCACTAACTGTGGTACTCTTGTTGATTAGTACATTCATACAAATTATTGTGAATTCACTGTCACTAACTATGGAACTCTTGTTGATTAGTACATTCATACAAATTATTGTGAATTCACTGTCACTAACTATGGAACTCTTGTTGATTAGTACATTCATACAAATTATTGTGAATTCACTGTCACTAACTATGGAACTCTTGTTGATTAGTACATTCATACAGATTATTATGATTTCACTGTCACTATGGTACTCTTGTTTAGTAGTACATTCATACAAATTATTATGAATTCTCTGTCACTAACTATGGAACTCCTGTTGATTAGTATATTCATACAAATTATTATGATTTCACTGTCACTATGGTACTCCTGTTTATTAGTACATTCATACAAATTATTATGAATTCACTGTCACTAACTATGAAACTTTTGTTGATTAGTATATTCATACAAATTATTATGATTTCACTGTCACTATGGTACTCCTGTTTATTAGTACATTCATACAGATTATTATGAATTCACTGTCACTAACTATGGAACTCTTGTTGATTAGTATATTCATGCAAATTATTATGAATTCACTGTCACTAACTATGGTACTCTTGTTGATTAGTATATTCATGCAAATTATTATGAATTCACTGTCACTAACTATGGAACTCTTGTTGATTAGTATATTCATGCAAATTATTATGAATTCACTGTCACTAACTATGGAACTCTTGTTGATTAGTATATTCATGCAAATTATTATGAATTCACTGTCACTAACTATGGAACTCTTGTTGATTAGTATATTCATGCAAATTAT